>PVLC010010689.1:0-48522 GCA_004027655.1 Graphiurus murinus | reverse complement strand
TGCAGAGTGCCTCACTAGGTAGCTGAGGCTGGTCGCGAACCCGGATCCTCTGGTCTCAGCCTCCCGAATGCTGGGATTACAAGCATGCACCACCATGCCCGGCTCTGAATTTTTGTCTATCTCTCTAAGCATATAACTAAGAGAATGAACTCTGGAGTCACATTAACCTTGGTTTAAATCCTGGAACTATCACTAAAAAGTTAAGCAATTTTCACAGCTTACTTCACCTTAATGTAGACTTGAACTCTATCTGAAAAAGAGAGAAAACACTACCTGCCACAGAGGAATGTTGGAAGGCATACATGAAGTATGTTTATTCTTTTAAATGTTACAAAATATTGCATAGCAACAATAACTATAGATAAATTTCTGTGTTTCAGTTTTTAAGGTCCCAACAATACTGTCTGACTCGTCTCACCAAAGGAATCTCAATTCCTTCACATAGATCATCATTCTAAAGTGAACAACTCTATTCTGACCAATAGCTCCAAAGTGAATGTTCTTATGTCATCATGTCTTCATCTGCCAATATTACTCCTCTCTGAAAGAGCCTCTGGTCAGCACAGAGTCAAGGAAATCACACTCATCAGTTTTTTTGTTGTTGTTGGGTTTTTTTTTGTTCTGTTTTGTTTTGTTTTGTTTGTGGTACTGGGGATTGAACTCAGGGGCATTCTACCTCTGAGCTCCACTCCCAGCCCTATTTTTTATTCTTTATTTTGGAACAGGGTCTCATTAAGTTGTAGAGTGCCTCACTAGGTAGCTGAGGCTGGCCGTTAACCGGGATCCTCCAGTCTCAGCCTCCCAAATGCTGGAATTACAAGCATGTGCCACCACGCCTGGCTAACATTAATCTGTTAAAGGCCAAAGCCAGTCACATAAGGATTCTTAATTGGAGATCTGCGTTTATCAAAATAGTATACAACATAAGGTGACAGCCATGTCATGGTTTGGATATAGAATGTCCCCTGGAGAGTGCAAGTATTAATGTTCAGAGTTGATATACTTAAGTCATGAGGGCTGTAATCTCATTACTGGATAAATCTGATGAGGTAGAATCGAAGGAATAAAAAATCAGGCAGACAGCCGGGCGTGGTGGCGCATGCTTGTAATCCCAGCATTCGGGAGGCTGAGACCAGAGGATCCGGGTTCCCAGCCGGCCTCAGCTACCTAGTGAGACACTCCGCAACTTAGTGAGACTCGGTTTCAAAATAAAGAATAAAAAATAGGGCTGGGGGTATAGCTCAGAGGTAGAATGCCCCTGAGTTCAATCCCCAGTACCGCAAAAAAAAAAAAAATCAGGCAGAAAGGAGACAGACTGGGAAGGAAAAGGGAAAATATAATTTCAAAATCTAGAGAGTTCATAATCTCTAACTCCATCCTATAGGGTGTGTCAGGTCTCAGGCAGAAGCCTCAATGGTCCCACACCCTTAACTCTAGGCCCCTTGCCCCACCTGAGACTCCAGAAATCAATAGGACTAGGTCAGACCTCACCCAGCCACCACCCATCCTTGAAAACTGAGGAAGAGGAGGTCCAGACTTCCTCTGTCCCCATCCCTTCTTGGGAGTTCTATATAAGAACTAAAAACACTGCAGACTCTCTCTTGGCCCAGATGATCTCCTCTCACCTGTCTTCTCCCTGAAGTACCTTACTTTCCTAAATAAAACTCCTGCCTTTGTCTCTGACTGCAGTGTGTTGAAATTATTTTCACCACAGAGACCAAGGACCCACAAAAACTATCATGCTGACCCATGACAAATCCATTATGATAGATTTTTTTTTTTTTTTTTTCTTTTGGAGTACTGGGGATTGACCCCAGGGACATTCTACTCCAAGCTATAACCCTAGTCCTATTTTTAATTCTTTATTTTTGACACAGGGTCTCACTAAATTGCGGAGAGCCTCACTGAGTAGCTGAGGCTGGCCACAAACCTGAATCTTCAGGTGTCAGCCTCCCAAGTACTGGGATTACAAGCATGAGCCACCAAGCCTGGCATTATGATGGATTTACTGGGTGTTAACCTAAAGAGGTAGGGTATGGCTGAGTAAGTGGGCCCCTGAGGGTGTGGCCTTAGGCACTGTGCATGTGTCCTTGAGTCCCCTTGATTGTCTCTGTTTTCCAGCCTCCCTGATGTAAGAGCAGAGCCCTTGATCTCTCCCTCTCTCTGCTTTCTGCCTCCATACTCTGATCTCTGCAGATGTAACTGGTCTGCCATACACTGAACCCTGAAATCTCCAGAACTGTGAGCAAATAAACCTTCCTTCCTCTGAGTTGCAGAGTGGTCCGCTATTTTGTATTGCACCAATGAGAATGCTGACTGAAGAAACCCACAGAGTGGGATGTATGCAGCCAGAACCCACAAAACTAAGCTACGATTGTTCAGTCTTTCCTCCATTCTATCTGATCACCATTCATTACCAAGAAGGACTTCTGCCTGTACTGCTAAACTTCTGTTATTCTCCTGGATATAGGAGGGAGAAAAAATGGGAAAAAATTTTTGAATTCGTCTCGAAAAACAAGATGTGTTTATATAATAAAGAGCAAAATGTTACCTGAGAAACAGAAAAAAGAAAATCCTGAATGTTAGGAGAACACAGGAAGAGGGGCCAATAGGCCTCTAAATCTAGGCCAAGTAATTTTTATTTTTTAAATATTATTTTCTTTGTAGAGACACAAATTGGAGCAAGTACCTTGTGATGTCGAAGTTGGAGAAGTTAAGATAAAGAGGACAATTTAGCAAGTTTCTCCCTATATATGGAGAACAAGAAGAGAGAGAGAGAGAAGAAAGAAGAGAGAGATAGATCATACATACACAAACATGAATATATTGATACATATGTACAAACACATGTACCTGAGTTTTCAGTGAATACATGCTATGTGTGGGTGTTTGGGGGAGGGGGATGGTGGAGATTGAATCCAATGGTATTCTACCACTCAACTATACCCCCAGCTCTATTTTATTTTATTTTATTTTATTTTACTTTTTGAAACATGGTCTCGCTATGTTGCAGAGGGCCTTGCAAGGCTGGCAGCAAATGTATGATTATCCTGTCCCAGCCTTCCAAGTACTGAGATTATAGGAATGCAACATCACACCTGGCTGACTGTATGCTATTTTAAACATTTTTAAAAATATGGAATATATGCTTCCTTTTGTTAGACACCAAGGGGAATTCAACTTTTAAGTTTGGGCCAGAAATGCAATTTTGTTTCCATTACACACAAGAAGCATTTAACTCTGAGATTAGTATTAAGTATTGAATAAATAGTAGCTGTTGTCATCCTGCTGTCTCTTGTTTAATTATTCTGCGTGCGTTTCTCATCTCCTCAACAAGACAAGTCATCTTGCTGATGGCTATACCCAATACTACTTCAAACTACAGCATCTAACATTGTACTAAAGAAGGGGTCAGGAATCGATAAGTATCGGCTAATTGAATCACTGACATTTGAGAAAATCCCAACATCTGAAGCACAAATAATTAAGTTATGATGTGAAGCGCAGCTTCAGGAGAAGCAAGACTGTTTTCCAATTTATTTCTCCTCCACCACTGTCCAGGATTTCTCTTCAGTACATAACTCAGGCTGGAGAGATAATATTGTGTGCTAATCACCATGCAAGGAGAATGTATTCTACATGCATTTATATCCCTTCTCATTGATGTACCTTGTTACCATGAAGGTGTTTAAAACATCCTTGCCTGTTTTACCAGAGGCTCTGAGATAATGAACCTAAATGTGTAAGCCTATCTCCATTAGAACTATACATATACACATATACCCTTATATATTCCTCAAAATAAAAACACTCAATTTTCTTTAACTACAAAGGAAAGGATATAGATTCCAGGCAGTAAAGGTTTTATTTTATCTTGCAAAAAAGAATCTACCATCACCTTAGTATAGTATCTGCTATTTGAAAATTTTTGCAATGAATTACAATCAGAAGTAGGAAAGAAAAGATAATATAAGGACATTATAATACTGTTGTTCTCCACATTATGCTCCAAGTGTGGCCACAATCTCACAGAATTCTGTGGTTTTGAGGTAGCTAGGAGATGATGTGATTTTGTCATATACACATTTAGTAGCTTAAAAATCTGAAAAGCATTGAATTTACGTGGCATATGGCAAATATCTTAAGTATTCAAGCAAGCAAGGAAAAACAGAAAGATGAAAACTGTGAAGTAGTGTTTATTTTTGCCTGATAGTAACCATGTCATTTTAAAAGACTGAAGTTTTTAGTCAATTTTCTGATATACCCTATACTATAAGAAAACTTTCACAAATTTCCTGAATATGATTTTAATGGATACTGAATGCAAAGTACCAATCTAAACTGTTTATAAATTATATGATATAGATTTTTTTTCCTTTTTACGTAGCTAACAAATCAATCAAATGCAGATTCTAGTAAATAGGTAGATTTCAGAGAAAGACAAAATGCTTATAATTGTTCACTTACAATACAAGCAGGATAAGAACTACCTGGCTAAATTTCTGCCACCATCCTTGACAAGCATATAATTGTTAACAAATTATTTTCCCATTATGAAACACAGGTCTTCACCTGTCAAGCATCCTACATCCTGTCCTACATCCTGCCTCAGAGGAGTGCCATAAGGAATGCATTGGAATGCATCAGAAAGGCAGGCAAATATGCTGTGTGCTTGAGAATTGGTACACAGTATATTTGCAACTACTGATAAAACCCATGCTTGCTATCCCTATAGAAAGAGGAATGGAATAAAATGATATTAATTTATAAGCATCAAAACCTAATCAAGACCTAAAACTGACCCCCAAACACCCTACAAACAGTAAATAAGGCTTCTAACAAATGATAATGTTATCTGCTAGAGAAAAAAAAAACAGTAATGTTTTAATCTTTGATACTGCAAAGGAATCTCAGCATCCCTCACCAGGCTTGATGGAACAGGTAGAAACCATGGGAAAAAAGGTAAGAAGAGAAACTAAGTCGATCATTCTGCTGTCATTCCCTACTGACTCACTCCTCTGTTCCTGTCCCTTTGGTACAAGCATATCAACATGGGGCTGTTCACAATACCTTCTCTCCTATCAAAATGGCACCATTAGCCTGTTGCTAATAGAGGCAACCAAAAGATTGACTAAACTGAAGGTAGAGCTGAAATCTACAAAGAATTCAAATAAATTAGAGATACATTTTTAGTGAAAAATGGTCAATATAGTATGTTGAGTTCCTTTTTTATTATTTGTTTCCATGTTTTTAAGAAGCAGGAAAGTCAATCCTATACCAGAGACCTTTAAATTTTCGTTTAATTTGTAAAAGTCTATAAATAATCCAAGTATGGTGTTACACACCCATAATCTCTGTATTTGGGAGGATGAGACAGGAGGATTACAGGTCTGTGGCCAGTCTCAGCATCTTAGAGAGGTCCTCAGCAACTTAGGGAAACTCAATTTTAAAATAAAATATTAATAAGGGCCAGGGGTATAGCTCAGAGGTAGATCTTAGTTTCAATCTCAGTACCCCAGTACTACACACAAAAAAAGTATATATGATACATGTATGATGTGTGGACACAGGTGCATGCAAAGTTATCTCATCTCATAGGTGTTTTTAAGCGCAATTACAATTACTTTTCTCACATAAAACACAGTTTTTTAAAAAAGAGAAGTCTATTAACATTTAACCATTACCAATTCAGTTAGTGAACTATACTATCTGTAAATGGACTTAGTAAGGAACTTAAGTTTCCTATATTTAATTTATATATTGCACATCAATCTCTATACTAAAACTAAAAATGGAAACTATAAGCAAGCATAAAAACATAATATTTTTCACAAATTAGCAACACTAATAGGTTGAATTAATTTTTGCTCAATAGTTTTAAGTACTTGAAATCTTGCTTTGTCAGAAATGCAATAATCATGAGATTTAGATTATGTCAACAACTCCAAGAATTTAAGAAAAAACACTGATGTGGCATTCACAAAATATATATTTTGATAAAAGGCAATAAAGAATAATACTATTCAGAACTCCTTATAGCATTATTAATAATAAGGCAACATGAAATGAAGCTATATTGTTTCCAAATATATAGTTATTTATATAATTTGCAAATATATTTTCAAATTAATTCACTCAGAATTAATATGTAAAAAAGAATTATATGTAAAAAAGAATATATTAACTACTAAATCTAATTTTAAAAGGCCCCAAAATGTAAAATTCTGTCAAAAATAGGCTATTTTAGTTCAAGTTTGAAGACATTTATATAAATGTCCATTCAATACCTAACATATTTAAGCAAAAGAAAAAGTATCATCCACTTGCAAAAAAATTAAATAATTCATCTTATTAAGATAAGATGTATTAAGTAATTTATCTGTTACATTAACAAAAATCTTCCCCAATTTTTAAAATATGATTTAAATTAATATGTATATTAATATCTATATATGAAATATATGAATGAAATGAAATAAATATAGCCAAAGCAATTTAGAAAAAAAAAAAATCTAGGGAGTAGAATCCAAGTATCCTTTTGGGTTTTTTCTTTTTGTTTTGTTTTTTGCGGTACTAGGGATTGAACTCAGGGGCATTCTAATTCCAAGCTATACCCCCAGCCCTATTTTTCATTCTTTATTTTGAAACAGGGTCTCACTAAGTTGCGGAGTGCCTCACTAGGTAGCTGAGGCTGACTGCGAACCTGGATCCTTCTATCTAAGCCTCCCAAATGCTGAGATTGCAAGGGTGCTCCACCACGCCTGGCCCAAGTATCCTTTTGTAAACTGATGTATTTTAATTTACTGTGTTAACAAATATATGATTGATTTTGACTTTTCCATACTTCTAGCATATGAGAAATT
Organism: Graphiurus murinus; assembly: GCA_004027655.1. Taxonomy (NCBI): domain Eukaryota; kingdom Metazoa; phylum Chordata; class Mammalia; order Rodentia; family Gliridae; genus Graphiurus; species Graphiurus murinus. Next base: position 41,659 of record PVLC010010689.1, on the reverse strand, counting down.
TTTACTGAATATATAATCCTAACAAACTGAAGAGAATTACTTTTCAGTCAGCTATTAAATAATTTTAGTTATGTTTTCAGTAAGTCATGTATGAAAACTTGGAAATTCTATAACAATTTGTTGAACTACTAAATTGGAGGTGAAGCAAATCAAACTTCCTGTTGAACACTGATAAGAAAAATAATCACTAATTTGGCTAGTGATGAATAAAACTTTGTGGGCACCACAGCATAGTTTTGGCTACATCCTTACTAAATAAGAATGCCAATGAAGGCCAACCTATCTAAGAAAGCCTGGAGTTGCTCTGGGCTTGTGTAAATTGAAATTTTCCTGCCATCCCTATCCTCCTTTATACAACATAAGAAGGCAATTATAGAATTATAGAAATGAAAGTAAATGAAAAAAAATCAAGAAAAGAGGTGTAAATAAGACATAAAAGCAAATTCTCTTGAGAGTCCCCAAAACTTAACTTATGAGGTCCAAAATATGAAGCAAAAATTTATAGCCAATCAAGAGCAATGGGAAGTAGTATAGCAAACGTAAACACATGATACTACTATTCCTCACACTCCTTCTGCTTGTTCACTTAATCAAATGGAAGCAGGAAACTATACACACACACACACACACAACAGTGAGAAATACATATACATCAAAGTAAATCACTGTCTTTCTTTGTAAAATACATAAAGATTTTTGGTGAAAAGAACTCCTGTTGAAAAGGCATAGGTCTTACATTTTGTTTTCTTTTTCCTTTGTAATAAGGCAATTTTATGTATATGAAACCTATTCAAGCATTGAGATCCAGGCAAGAATGTCAACAGATCAAACTCAATGATGCCTGCACATCCAGTTGATGAGGTGGCAGAAAGGATCAGAGCCAGAAATAACAGGCCAGTGGAAGAAGTCAGACAATCAAAGACACTAAATTTTTACAGGAAACCTGTGGATTAGCTCATAGCACTATAGACGGTAACAAAGGTACCAATCAGGGTCAGATATAAAAATGTTCTTAGACTTCAAATATTTCAGACTTTTGTTAAAAATCAAATCAACAGTTATTATAGAGAGAGGCACAAGATGGAGAAAAAACTACCTTTGTTCAAGGATAAATGGATTTATCAATAGTATCAAAATTTTCTTAAAGAAAAAGAGGATAAAGCCAGGTGTGGTGGCACATGCCTGGAAACATAGTACTTGGGAGGCTGAGACATGAGGATCACAGTTTTGAGGAGAGCCTCAGAAACTTAGCAAAGCCCTCAGTAACATAGCAAAACCTTGTTTTAAAATTAAAAAATAAACAAAATGGCTGGGATATTAGAAAGTTCCTGGGTTCAATCTCTAATACCACACACATAGGGAGGGAGAAAGGAAGGAAGGAAAGAAGGAAGGGAGGGAGGGAGGGAGGGAGTAAAGACAGCACACAGAGAGATACTCATCTATTACACTAACACTGATACAATCCAGTAATGTATACACTAAATAAAGGTTTTCAAACTGATAAAGGAGAGATGTAATCTATCCACAGAAATATTTGGTTTGGTTTACACGGGGATTTATAAACCTTTAAGCCAATATGTTTAAAGAAATTTTAAAATAAAAATTGAGGCTTCCATTTTCTCTAGAGCAACTGAAAATAATACAAACACTGGGCCTTCCTATCTGTAGGGCAAAAAAAAATCATGCAGAAGGAGTAATCTTTAAGACTCACATCTTGAGCCGGGTGTGGTGGCGCACGCTTGTAATCCCAGCATTCGGGAGGCTGAGACCGGAGGATCAGGGTTCGCGGCCAGCCTCAGCTACCTAAGTGAGGCACTCCGCAACTTAGTGAGACCCGGTTTCCAAATAAAGAATAAAAAATAGGGCTGGGGGTATAGCTTGGAGGTACCACAAAAAAAAAAAAAAAAAAAAGACTCACATCTTAAAAGAAAATACCACTGGGCAAGCTTTTACTAGCTATTGGTTAGTATATTTTTTGAATTTGCAAACCACATTAACCCCTTTGGAACCAGAAAGCTAGTCTTTTTCTTCCAGTTAATATTTAACCCTTTTATACTTTAGCCTAGAATATGTTAAAGGGGGGAAATGATTTTATCTGTACTTCTTTAATTCTAAGTAGCTCTACAAACAAGTATGTATACCAGGAGGCAAATCCTGAAATGACCCTGAATTTCTCAGATTGAAAGCACTGAGACTGCACTGGAAGCATGATCCATTCAATCTTGTAGCTGTAATGTCTACTGTATTCAAGTCTTTGAAGCTCAAGGTCCTGAAGAGTAAGGAGGTTGGGAACATAATCTCATCATTTTAAGTAAATAAAAGGGGCCATCATTATATCAAAAGAAGTGGTAACCTAGTATACATATAAAAGAAAGACATCTACAAATTCAAAACAACCCAAGTTCTATTTTATATAGAAAATGAAATTGGTGTGTTTTATGTGGCAGAAAATGAACTGTGAATTTCAGCAGGACAAGTTCAGACAGGTAGGACAGAATGAAAATCATCAGTATAATTCCTTAAAGATCTGGAGGAATGTGTGTTGATAGATAACTGTAAAGGACATGGGAGCTTAAACTTCAAAAAGAAAGAAAAAATACCTCAGAGGATAGATCATCAGCTTCTCACATAATTTTCACATGTCAAATTGATTAAGTGAAAGTTCCTGGTAGTTCATTTTCTCACCTAGTTCTTACTAAAAATGTATCCCAGAGTTTAAAATTTCCCTTCTTTAAATTAAAATTTGCCAACCTGAACTCCCCAAACCCTAAAGACAAGGACTTTCAAACATTTTTTGACAGAAAATCTATGCAAAAAATGAAATCATGAAATAAAATTTATACAAGCAAAACTTGCATGGCTGAAATAGTAAGAGGACTCCTTGCAATATGCTCCAGCACAAGGAGCACTGTATACAGGATTCAGAGAGATGGTACCAAGGTCTGGTTATATATAGAATGGGGAATCGCGTCTCTGGGGTCTGACCATCCACCTCAATTTTATGGAAAGTAACTCAACTTTAACCCATTTAACATTTTGATACTGAGCCTTTATTTGAAATATTCTGTTAAATTTCTCCACTACATACAAGCACCAAAACAAACATAAATACTAAACAACTTTGAATGTAAGACCCTTCTATTAATTACTATGCAGCAGTTGCCGTATCCTACAATCTATTCTGTAGCCACAGGGGCCATTGTAAATTTCAGATTTGATCAGGTTTCTCCCTTGGCCTTATATAAAGACTATCTGTTTTAATAAGTATGATCACTTCATGAGCCTCCCTCTTCTGACTTCACATCTTCTCTACTGTATCTCCTCTAAAATGCCATGTTCTCCCATAACACCAAGTGTTTGCACATGTAGTTCCCTCTGGATAGAAGACTATCCTGCCTGACTAACTGCTGTTCTTGCACAGATCTAATCATTACAACAAAGTTTCAAAGCTATATGCTTCCACAGCATTGTGTATATCAGGTAAGAAACCACATAGCGCATGTTTTAATGACTACCTCCCTTTGCTCAGTGGTCTAGGAATGTAAAAATACTCATGCATGTTGAAACTGCAAATAAATAATGAGAGATAAAATTAATGATTGTTTAATATCCTTTGAAAGTTTTGACCAAAACACTAAAGAACTCTCTTAATTTTGTATGGACTCCAATGGAAATGAAACAAATAGAAACTAGTAACTATTTACTATGCTGTAATATAAAATGTTAGACATGTTGAGGAAACTTATCACTATAAAGGAAACTAAAGGCTCAACAAAAACACAAAAAACTAATAGTCTAATTAAAAACTGGGCAAAAGCCACTTTTACAGAAGACATTTTAGAGTTGACACACAAGCACATGAAAAGGAATTTACTATTAAACATTAGAGAAATGCAAACTAAAACTACAATGAGGTCACTAAACAAACATCACAATGGCTAAAATGAAAAACAGTGCTAAGCACAAGTGAGTGTGAGGATGCTGAGAAAGTAAATAACTCATATACTACTGATTTTTAAAATGGCGTAGTCACTTTGGAAAATAGCTTGAGTCTTTTATAAAACAAAAGATGCATTTACTGTACAATACTGCAATTACAATCTTATCCATTTATCTTCAAAAAGTACAATCTATATTCATACAAACAGGTGTAGATGAGTATCCATAGCAGCTTTATTCATCATAGCCAAAAGGGAAACAACAAGAATGTCCCTCAAGAGGAAAACTGTTTAAAAATCTCCTTCTTTCTCTCTCTTTTAATCATATATATATAATTAAATATACATATATATATATATATGTTTTAGAGGGTACACTATGATTTTATATATATATATATTACCCTAATATATATATTAGGCTGCCCTTGGGAGACAAGCAGGCACCCTGAGTACACACCTGATATCTGTGCTTGAACTGAACATAGGTGCCCACAGACCTGGAAGGAAGTGACATGACCGGTCACTGATCCTAATAGACATCTGTTATTTACACAGTGATTCATGGGCTGGAAACCCAGCAGTAAGGTTAGGACTTTACATGATTACTCATAGTTAATATAGCACTGTAACTGGACTTTGACCCATGTTATTGGGAAAATGTTATCACTGAATAACATAGTACAAGTAAGGAGTGTTTGTACTAGTTTCATGCAGTGACCAGTATACAATCGGTGGCTTCCCTAAAAGATTGCATATAAGTGCATATCCACATGCTTAGCAAGAATTATTCATCCTATCCTCTATCTCTCCCTCGTGTAAATCCCTAGAGAAGACCTGATGAGTATTTCCAATTACTTTTCACACTTATAACCAATATGAAAACATAAACCTGAAAGGAACAGGGTACACTGTCATACTGGCATTAACACTCATGGTGAAACTGAACTTGAAAAAAAGAACACTATACAAATCCTAGCATTTAAACTCATTTCATGATTATCGACCATTAGTAAAGAAAAGTAAAACAAAATTCTCCAAAAATAATTTATACATGATTTGGTGGGTTTGTTTTTTGTTTTGTTTTGTTTTCTATTTTACTCTTCACCCAGCAATTACCAGACTAAAATGCTGGTTTCCATTTCTTAGAGACACCCACTGACATTAGGGTAAACCATCTCAAAAGTGTGCTGCAGGCTAGAAAAAGAATCTTATTCCAGGACGGGAAATGTGCTGAAAATGTCCATTTAATTACTATGCTCCTTGATTAAATCCAGAAACTTCTTCAATTCCTTAGAAGGAAATGCATTGTGCATTGTGCAAGGAACTGCACCCCAAACATAAAAAGACTTGTCTTTGCATTTTTGTTAACTTTGCTTTTAATGTCTAAATGCTTCATATTTGAAATGATCTGCAAAATTTTGGAACACTTGTCACGTATATTTTTCTTATTGAAAATAGGAAAAATGAAAAACACCTAAAGAAAATTATACCCAGAGATATTCCTATTTGTATTTAACATATTCTTCTATTATATGAAAATACTTTTTCCCCCAAATTGTATTCCTGACACTCATTCTTATGAACTGCATTTTTTATATAAAATATTCTTCATTTGTTAAAACTTTACTTAATTTTCTTTTGCTACCTAAATTAAGAATCTATAGAAATGGCAATAAGAATGGCTAACTTCACTAGAAAGAGTAGGACAGCTTGCTAAGCATTTTATAAGCACTAACTCATCCAATCCATATGAAAGCACAGAGTATTGTTATCATTCTAGTTTTATGCAGACTATGAGAGCTCATTTAAGATGACACAGGTAATAGGTGAGGAAACTCAGATTCTACCCCAAACCATGTCAATTCAGTCCATCTAAAACCACCCTTCAGCCGGCATGGTGGCGCACGCTTGTAATCCCAGCATTTGGGAGGCTGAGACCGGAGGATCCGGGTTCTCGGACAGCCTCAGCTACCTAGTAAGGCATTCCACAACTTAGTGAGACCCTGTTTCAAAATAAAAAAGAATAATAAAAAAAAAAAAAAAAAAACACCCTTCATCACATGCTTCAGGCTTTGTGGCCAACTCTTACCTGTTCAAGGTCAATTTGAATAAGCAGGTACAAATCATGGTATGTTTTAAAGTAAATAAAGTTATTTCACTGGCAAATATTTTACAAGAATCAAATGACATAGCACAGTAAATTTTTAATGAATAAAACACTTCAGTAGAGAACTAAGATTATTTTTACAAAAATCAAAAGCTGTTCTTCCTCAGTAACAGCTGAAGAGTATACTGACTTCATTATTTTACACCATTTAATCATTCTCTCCTTAGTACTATTTACGAAAATTCTTATGTGAAGATGAGTTCTCCTACTCCTACATGAAGAACCACTGAGTTCAGTAATTATCCAAAAGTGGGAGAGTCAAGACTGAAGTTGCTTAGCAAACTCTTTTATCAGGTTACAGAAAAGTAACTTCCATCCATAATGTCCAAATTATATAAAATTTATAGTAATAGAATTGAAATATTTAATTAAGATTTGATATTGCCAGTCTTTATTTTCTCTTTCTTTTTTTTATCCAGAGAAAGAAGGTTCCTAGTACCTTTAACAATATATGATAGACACATATTTCTAGAGAGTTTTGTGTGTAAAGAGCACCCTTTCTTTCCCAAATAACAATAATTGTGGTTAATATCATACTGTAACCTAACAATATATATATATATATATATATACACATATATCTTAATTATTTAATCAAGAAGCATTTAATCAAGGTCCTGGAACTCCCTGAATTTTTTAGTATTCTGTAATTTTAAGAAATTTTGATTTTTTGACCCCATTTCCTGACATATGGCTCCTAAACCCCTTGGAATCTCTTTGGTGATCAGCCACTTTTATATTAATTGGTAGCTGGCAGCCCCTAGGTAGCTCAGGATGGGGGCTGATCATAGTAAAGGCCTTGACAGGATTAAAGGACTAAGATTTTAGCCTGCTCCCTCCACCTCTCCATGAGATGGGAATGCTGAAATTTAGGTTAATCACCTGTGACCAATGGTTTAGTCAATCATGCCTATGGAATGAAGCTTCCATGAACACCTAGGACTAGATCCCTACTGACTGACCCCGTCCCTGCACATAATCTCCTCCACTTTAACATCAACAGCCAGTAACAACAATCCCTAGTGCAGGTCCAGATTTCTCTCCATCTGCACTCTCTCCCAGCTTCACCCAAGCTTAATGGACCTCCTCACTTGGACAGCAAGCTTACTTCACCACTCATGCTCTTCTGCAGGAAAACTGGTTCCACCCATATCACCAATGATGATTTATCAGACGGCTTCATTTTTCATCCCACTACATCTTCCTAAAGCAACAAGAATTATTTGCCATCCTTCTGTCTACTCAAAATTCTCCCTCATATGTTTCATTACACAACTGCTGCAACTTTTCTTGCTATGTCCCTGATGATCCTCCTCATTTTCCTTACGAATTCCTCTTTCTCTTCCAACACCTCCATTGAAGAGCTTCATCTGGGTTTCCTTCTTCTTTCACCACATCATAAATTGCAAATGTTTCACAGTTGATCTTCAACACACATGGCTTCAGCCATCCATTTGTGCTAATGCATAAATCTATATTTCTACTCAAGATCACTCTCCAAACTAGTATAAACAACAGAAGTCTGAAAATACTATTATTGGTACCAAATCACTCAGATAACCAGAATCCCATCTGAAATTATAAGCCATGCCCCTTGACTCCACTTTTATCCTGCACATTTTCTAACATAGCACATAGCTTCTCTAGCTCTACAATGGAGGAAATGCTAAGTCTTGAAGACAGAAGAAATATGAACCCAAGACTTTATAGGAGAGCAGTACTTCATGGTGATGCAGGGGATTCGATATAAGAAAGTTTTAAGATAAGTACAGGAGAGAATTTCTGGGCACAATTTAATAATGCAAATGGAGACTGGAAGTGCAGAATGAGATGAGGTACAGGGATCCATTTTTCTAAATCAAAAAATTGCTATTTTGTTTGTGCTGCCTTTTCAATTACCTAATGAAACAATGGAAGTTAGCTACTATCATACTATTAAAGCCAAGCCTCAAGCACTTTCATTCTGAAGGTGTAACTTAGGAACTATTTAATCAGATATGGATCAGAGTTCACATTTTAATAGTCTCACATGGTATCACAGTATTAAGCAACAGGAAAAAAGCAAAGATAGAGATCAGAGACCTCTGATTATTAACTGCCTTTTACAAATTGCGTAACATAACCTAGGATTCTGTCACTTCCCTTAGAGGGCAACAAAGGCAAGAAAAGGAGAGAAGTGTGGGCAGGAGACCTGTGCTTCAGGGCCTAGGTGGGGAACTCTGCTCCCAGACATCTAGCTCAGCTGTGAGTGCTAAGGATTCAGCATGTCTGGCCACTGTCACAGAACACACTGTTCCTAGCTTCAGTCTGTTTATATTTATAGACTAGCTAGTTCTTAGTAGCCAGAAGAGGAGATCATCGCCACTCAAATAATTATAAATAGTCATACATTCAGGAATAACTGTATTTTTAAATAAAAATGTAAGATCCATTTTTGGATCTTACAATTATCTTGTTGCTTATCTTATTGTGCCAATAATTATTGTTTATATATCTGTCCAATTTGACTGTAAACATCACTTATCAGTGCATCCTTTTTTAGAAACTTAGCACAAAGCTTCACTTTGGTGAACAGATGAGATTTTGATTTACAAACTTGCAGTGATGCCATCCAGGCATTCCTCCATTAGACTATTCTTTGCATTAATAATTACAAAGGATACGGTCACTCAAAGACCCCCTATCAACTATAATTTTATTTCAGCCCTGTGAACATATCTCAATGTTAAGTTTATTTTTTTTATATAATTTTGATGCTGGAATACATTGAAGTTGATTACCTCCTTCAAAAGAGTAGTAAGAGCAGCAGCATAAAGTTCTAAGCAGATGAGATTAAAGCAAGGATGAAATTACACTTGACCCTTGATAATAACAATCTACTGTAATGGTTAAGTCCCCAGTCCCACTCAGACCCTGCTAGTAGTGGAGAGTGGCAGTATTCACTGTCACATGGGGTGCACGCTGACCCTTCTTCTCCATTCACCAGGGGTCATGGCCCAGGGAGAATTCAACACCCGCTACCTGTTTATAGAAACCCAACAATGTGCAGCTGAATGAAAACTCTGTTTCAACCATGATGAAATTTTAACTGATGGGGTGGTGCAACCCTAAGTTTCAGCCACCGTATAAGAAGGAGAAAAAGATGAGAGAGAGAACCTTGAGCACAGTTCTGGGGTACTTTTCAACCATTTGGAGGTTCAGTCTACCAAAACTTCTCAATGGATGTGCAATAACTCAATGATACAGTGCTGTTTCCAGTAGTAGATTACCTGGAAGTAAGATGTCTTCCTAAGTCTGCTGTTTCAAAGCAAATAATTATCCTGATAAATCATGCAAATAGAACTCTCGTTGAGCTGAATGACAAAAATACCTAGTGTATTATCTCAGCACATGGATAGGCAGAAAACTAATATGAAATGAGATGCTGGTTTCAATTTTTAAGTATCTGCAGGCAGTAGTTGGAAAGCAGCAATATATTTCAGTTAGGAAGACTAATTTCTGAAATGATAATAGACTGTTCAGATCTGAAGACAGATGGAAAAAAGTTGGGCGAATGACATATATGTAAATACAGGGAGATAACAGGTTTTACTTATGTGATGCTTATGCTCATGGTTTCTACCATGTGAGCTAGTTAGGATGTGTGATATAGACAATACCCTGTATGTCCTGAATTTCACAAAGATATAGATTCCTATGAGGTCCTGGTAGTCAGATGTCCCATAGGATCCCACTGGAGAGCAATCACACTACCCAGGGATTTCTTATTAATAAGGATAGTTTTCAGATTCCACATTCTTGGGCTGAGAATCTCCCTGTCAAAAATAAGTACTCTAAGAAATTCTGATGTATGGAGTTCTGGTGCACACTTTAAAAAATAAAGATATGGTTTCCTCATTCCTATTATCCTCTCCCTCCCCAATTCCTGGCAGCCGAAAAAGCAAACAAACAAAAATGAATGGTAAATTCAAAGAAATTTTATTTAAGTTGCTTTATGTAACTCTATAAAAATTACTACCATGCTGAACTTCAAAGAGTTTATCAAGAAACAGTTAATGTTAGAAATACCCTTCTATTTTCCAGTTTGATAGCACATCACTTTATTTATTTATTTATTTATTTATTTTGCAGAACTAGGGATTGAACTCAGGGGCATTCTATCTCTGAGCTATACCACCAGCCCTATTTTTTATTCTTTATTTTGAAGCAGGGTCTCACTAAGTTGTGGAGTGCCTCACTAGGTAGCTGAGGCTGGATGCAAACCCGGATCCTCCGGTCTCAGTCTCTCAAATGCTGGAATTACAAGCGTGTGCCACCACGCCCAGCTCCTGCTTGCATTTTATGCTTCATGGGTAACTATATGATATTGTATTTTGTAGACATGATTAAGTATTTAAGAATCATGCATTTTAATTACTTGCAAAATCCTTGTTTTAAAGTTTCAAGAGTACCTATACTCTATACAAATTACTAATATTTTCATTTTTTTCAACTTAAAAGGCTATATTTTCTATCTATGAATACAATCTAATGTTATTCTCTGTGTAATGATACAGTGCTTCAGTTTTCCCTGAAGAATAAATTTTTATAACACGTAATAGCAATCCCAAAATAAAAATTATTTTTCTTTTGTGCTTGCTGTTCAACAGAAAGCCTATAACACATCTGTGAGTGGATGCTCACAGGCTACTTCAATTACTAAAAGCAACATTAGCCATAGACTACATAGTAATATTTTAGTAGATGGCTCATGCAGCATTATCCTTTGGTTTAGAATTAAAGGAAGCTGGTCTCTGTCACAAATAGTCTTCACAGTTGTAGTTCAATTCACTGCTTCCTGAGTGATACAAGGTAGGAGAAAGTCTTTTTCATCAATATGCATTTATTCCTCCAAAAAAACTTATTTCTCTTTATAACTTCCTCCCTCCCTCCCTCCCTCCCTCCTTTCCTCTCTTCCTCCCTTCCTCCCTTCCTTCCTTCCTTCCTTTGCTAAAGCTATCTAAGACACCCATGATCTTTTGAAAAAGAGCTTTAGAGAGCATTTTATAAAATTCTTTCTCAGGGCCTCTTCACTTCACAATCAGAAAAATAATTAACAATATTTAACCCAATATTTGTCAGGTCAGAATACCACACCTTGACATGTATTCTTTTATTTCATCCTCACTTACTCTGTGTATTTCAAAAGAGGAAGCAGTGTTCTTCAAGTCATGGGTCAGTAAGTGACACAGGTAGGATTTCAATACTTTCTCCTGTTCAACACCATCTCCTTGAAACTTCATCAGAGCCACAAAAAAAAAAGCAGTCACAGAACATTGAGATGTGATGACAGTTGCTATTCCATAATGTCAAGGTGAACCACTAATTAGTATTTGAAACCATAGAAAGAGTACTAACCTAACATGTACAATGAGTCTGAAGCTAGTAATTCATCTCCAAACCCACTGTACTTTCCTTTGCAGAACTCCATAGACTAATTCTGCAAAATGCTCCTAGGACAAGACCCCATGTGACTTCTTTCATTGTGATTTAAGCATCAGTTAAATTTTAGCATGCTTTTAAGTAAACAACAACAAAATTAATATCTAGGAGGATAAGCAAGGTGGCATGTCAATGTTTCACAACAATCTATATAACCGACACTAGCCTCAGTTTGGTTTCAATGAAGCACCATCGCACTCAAACTCTTTTTAATTTCCAATATGTAAATCAACTCAATCGGAGCTTCCAAGTAATATGAAATAGCTGAGGTTATAATTCTTACATAATTTCAAAGAAAAATCAGAGAATGGTGATGCTTTACATAGAAAATTTTTTAAATTACAGTGTTAAATATCCAGGTGCCTTTTTGGAAATGTTGAAAATGGAATACAGGATGTCCAGTGCCCCTATTATTACTTTCTTACATTTAAGAATTCAGAGCAAATTAAGAATTATTAACTATTTGAAATTAATACGGTTATGTGAGAAGTATCTACAAGGTCTGGCTTTTTAATCATTTAGAATGTTTCATAATTAGTACAGGTAGGAATTCAAGAAGTTATTTAAATTATTCACTTTTCTAATTCTATATTCAGAGAGTACCTGAACAAAACCATCCACATAAAACTCCTATTCTCAAGAAAAAGAGATGCTTAGCTGAGAGAGAACGTGCTCTCCTCCTTTCCATTTTGTGCCAATGAAGAGCTAACTGTTTTCCTCTGTGAAACTAAATCTCAACTTCTCCACTTAAAACAATAACAGTACTCAGTAACTTTTATTATTTTATTCTGCTGTTATTGCTTCATAGTACAAGCATAGCTCTATACAGGTTATTAAACATCTACATTATTTCTCAACTTATAAAATATATGTTTCAGTTAGTATAGAAATAATTATATTTTAATTAGTAATTCTTAAAATTAAGTAATATTTAAGTAATTTAAATAAAGAAGTTGTTTAATCTTAATAAAAGTATTTTGTCAATTTATAAATGTCTTACAAATAGCACAGTTCATAGGTTATAGCTAATTCTCACCCATTCATGTACTATCTCAAGAGTATGCTATAAGTCAGGTGTGGTGGCACAGCCCTGCAATCGCAGCTACTCTGGAGGGTGAGTCAGAAGGATAGGTCACAAGTTCAAGGCTAGCCTGGCCTACTTTGTGAGATCCTATCTCAAAAGAAAAAAAAATTGTTTTAAAGAACTGAAGATATTGTTCAGTGGTACAGTGAAGTACTGGATTCAACCCCCAGTACCACCAAAAAAAGAAGGGAAAAAAAAAAAAAGAGTATGATTCAAGCCAGATTCTTACTGATATAAATTCATCTTTGATAATTTAAAGAAAAAAAAAAAGAATTTTTAGTGTATTTGATTTGTCTTCAAGTCTATAACAAACCCATATATATATATATATATATATATATATATATATATATATATATATATATAAAAATAAAATCAGGTCACTCTAAGTACATAATATTCTAGGGAGAATTTACAAACAACATCCTGAATTATACTTTCAAAGTGATTTATAAAGCCAACTCTTTATTCCTCATTTATTAACAGATTTAGAAAAAGAAGGTCTGTGTGATTTTTTTGCTGAAGCACAACAGAAATTCTGGCTTCCACATTTTAAAAGACAGATTAAACATTTCTGAATTTCCAATTTTATTAAAAGAAAATTGAAATGTTGAATAAAAATTTTAAAAGGGCTCATAGCAAATAAAATAGCCCTTCAAGTGGAGGCAAAGACCACATTTAATACCAAAATTGCAAAGAGAAAAATTACAGAGTACTAATATAAACATATGTGCTTTTTTTCAACAATAAAATCATTGAATTTAGGTTGAGAAAATAAATTTCACTGTCATATTTGAGCTCAAACAGAGATGCCAGTGTGCCAATGACAGTATGAATTATAATATGACACACATTTGATGCTTGAGAAAGTCCTCATAAACAGAAGAGAACTGGTATCAAAACAGAAAAGTCAAGACAGAAAGAAAATTACTCTAAGAGCCGGACTTGATGGCACACACCTGTCATGCCAGCACTTAGGAGGCTGAGACAGGAGGATCGCAGGTTCATGGCCAGCCTCAACAACTTAGTAAGATCCTGTTTCAAAATAAAAAAATAAAATAGGACTGGGGGCATAGCTTGGAGATAAAATGTCTATGCCTTCAATCTTTAGTACCACACATGCACACAAAAGAATTACTACAAGTACATTAATGTAAGTCAAATTTGTTATAATTACTGTAAATCTAGAAATTTAAAAAGGACAAAAGGGCTATCTCTTCTACAAGCCCTCTACAAGTTTTGTTAACACATGTTGATGTGTGACAAGCACTCTATCTGCTCTCAAAGTTACTCATCAATCTATTATGTTTTTTATCTTGTCCTATTTATGGGGAGTAAACGATCTATATATAAACTTGACTTTAGTTGCAAAAGGTTGTACGCCATTTATTCATTCTTTTACATATTAAAACATATAAACACGTAATTGGTCACCTGAGTGCAAAATGTTCGGTATAGTGTCAAGCATATGTCCCATATCTTGATAAGCTATTGGTGACATTTGCAAAGAAAATCAAGGACACTATTAAGTACATTTTATCAAATTATTACTAACATCATTGACTTCTTATCCCCCAAATTAAACAAAGCATATTAAATAATAACCTTCTTCTAAGCAACAAACTTTGGATATTTTATTTTAAATTATGTGAAATTATTAGTTATAGTATCTGCCCATTCTACATATGTAAACACAGCCTAAATGTGTACATTTTTATGTAAATGTGGCAAAGAATAGTCACATCTTTCCTCCTTCTTATTAGGATAATCCACAGGTCTGAAATGTCTTTAATATTTGGAACTAATTTAAATTTTTTCTATCATCAGATATATCTAAATCTGAGCTTATTAAATAGTTCTGTTATACTGCTGCCATAGAATCAGTACCCTCACCTTTTCTCAGTCATGGTTTGGTTTAGGCAAGCAATATGTCATATCGTTAGGAGTAAATTTGAGAACAATTTGTTACAAGAATACTATATGCATATATCAATATTTAGTATATTTTGAAATGGCAAAAATGTCTAATGAGCATTGTGATTCAAGCCTACCTTTTAATTTCCTCAAAGTGTCCTGTGGAACTAGCACAATATACCAAACAAAGTAGACACAGACATGAATAGAAATTGGTAAGCATCCTAGAGCAAATCCAAGCTGTTATCAAGGGAATAATCCCTACGCTCAATTTCCTTTTTTCTAACAATCTTATCTAAATCCCCATAACAACTAACAATAAAAGATATTTAGTCAGTTTAAAAGCCATTTCTGTATTTAAAGTGTTAGTGCCAAAAGTGACATTCAAGGTTTTATTTCATTTAAATAGATGTAGAGTTAAAAGAAAATTTGGGGTTATGTTTTTATTTTATTTTTTTAATTTTTGTGGTACTGGGGATGGAACCCAGGGGCATTCTACCTCCGAGCTATACCCCCAGCCCTATTTTTTATTCTTTATTTTGAAACAAGGTCTCCCTAAGTTGCAGAGTGCCTCAGTAGGTAGCTGAGGCTGGCTGCAAACCCAGATCCTCCGGTCTCAGCCTCCCAAATGCTGGAATTATAAGCATGGGCCACCACATCTGGCTGAGTTATGTTTAAATAAAAACTAATTTATTGGCAAAATGCAAATAACTTCCAGAAAATCAAAATTCAGATTATAAAAGGCCTTTCGAAATTTTTGACAATTAATTTTAAGTGGGGCTAGAATGTCTTATAGCCAGGTACCATTCACACTCACATGCCACAGTTATCTCAATATTTCAGATCTACCAATATGGTGTGCACAGCTTAAGTGGCTGATAGAATTCTGGGCTGTATTTGAGTTTGTTATGTAACAAACTGTCACTATCAGCTGTGTCTGTGTGCTTATAGAACAGGTACTGCTTCTCTCCTGAGAACTGGGTCTTTTCCAAGCCAATGATCTTGTGCAATGTTCAAGTTAATTCAAAAACAGGGAACATTGATAAGATTGGTTTAAAACCTAACCAGGTTTGATACTCAAATGCTATGCAATTCTCAACTCTCAAGAGAAACTCAGGGAAGTAATATAGATGTGATATTTGTTCTCCAAGTCTCAGGCCAAAATGAGTAGTTTGTAGGCTCTGAATGTTTTTGCAAACATTGGATGAGAACTAAGCCAGCTTTCCTCTTAGTTCAGATCACTCAGAGAAAAGGAGTTAGTTACTTGAGTAGAAGACAGATAAGCCTTTCCACAGAACACACCTGATGGATGATCCCTTACCATTAGAAAAATTTGCCAGCATCAGGGTCATACAGAGAAGTCCAAGGTAAGTACAGAAGTGAAGTAGACCATGGATGGTTCTGGGAGTAATAGATCACCCCAACTAGCCCTGTAGGTCTTCATTGTCAATGTTAAGTCATACTTTGGGGGAAATGTGCACAAAAGAAAACTTGGATCACTTAGGCATAAATATTGTACTGTCTAAGAAAGTCCCTCTAACATAAACAATTTAGTTAAAGCTCTTAAACCCTGCATAAAAGGCACAAACTGATTATGTTTCACACCTCTTCTGCTGCAGTATGATAAAGTCTGCTCATTTACGTATTTCTCAATTTTATATATTAAGTAAAAATAGTCACTCTTTCTATAATAACACAAACATCTTGTTCACTAAGCATCTGTATATACCAAGTACTAGAGTAGGATTTATATATCTCAGACCTGCACAAGATCCCTATAAAGTGGATATCAAATATCCAATTTATGGCTGAGTAAATAAAGGACTAAAGAGGTTTAAGGTAACACAAATGACAGAAGACAGACATGAGAAATAAATCCGGTCTTTCTGAGCCCTGAGACTTTGTATCACAATGCCTTTCACTTTGAAAAAATAATAATACACAATGAGGATGTAGAGGCATCTCGTGTGCGCACTTAACATACATAAACCCACCTGTGTGGGTTCATGAAATTGAAGAGAGAGTGAATCAGACATGTGGTGGCAGTTTATCTGCTTAAGAAGCATGAGCGTCAGCCAGCAAACACAGGTCTGCTATTTCCTGCAGCTTGTCACTTCCAGCCTACCTCTCATCCTATTAACTTATTGAGATGCAGACAATGACTTCTGTGTTGGAAGATACTTCATAGGAGCAGGCTTCTAACACCAAGTAATCTCATCTGAGGCTCCACATTTCAAACCCTAGGTAGATAGCTAGCTGTGTTGGCCCTTGATCTCTATATGACACTTTCCTTGAGGATATAAACTCTGTAAGGGAAGAATATTTTGCTGTTTTGTTCAGTTTTCTAACTCCTATGCCTGACATATAGCAGATGCTTAGTAAATACCTGTTGATATATGTTTAATCTCAAAGCAATTCTACTGCATTTTTTGTGCTGGGTTTCCAACATTGTCAATGGATGATGCTGAATTGTCTGTTCCATCCCAATCCCTCCCCCTTTTTATCCTGTCCAGTTTGATGACATTTATGTAAAGAGAGATTACGAATATTGTAGGATTTAGAATTGAAGAGATGTGCACTAAAACACCCACATGAGCCTAAAGTAGCAGTCTTCAAATTCAATTTTTGCCAAGCTTAGTGATTCTCCTCAAATACTCAAAATTCTCCACCCGAACAAACCTTTATTTGTTTTTAGAAACACCACTACCCTGGCAAAGTCCTTAGAGATATAAGTAGTCTCATATGGGACCTGGCACAGCTGATTTTTAAAGCTTCCCAAAGAGTCTAAATAGCCAAGTTGGATCGCCATTGCCCTTTGTTGAATCTCTAAGCTAAGAGTTGGCAGAATCCCCATATTAAAAGATAGTCTTAAGTATGGCAATAGAGAGCATCTCTCCTTCTAAGTTGTTTCATATATAAATCAAACCCCTAACTTAGGCCTCATTAATACTAGATCCCTACATCAAACACAGGTCTCTTAGCACATAATCACAGTACTGAAATGGAAACCATTAACTGCTATAAAAAATACAAAGCAATGCTCTACTTGAGAGTTTGAGAGAGCCTTCGGGAAAAAATATTCTCACTTTAATGAGTTACAGTATTAGTTCAATTTTATAAGGCAATTAAAAGAAGCAAATCGAGGCCCTAATTTTTGAGATCCAACTCTCTGCTGGGCATCCATAACCTTCCCCACAACCACAATGAAAAATTAAGCCATCTTATTCCAACACTGTGGAGCTCATTTTATAAGTTACCCAGTTTAAATCAATAGATATCAGAAAATTTTCGGGTACCAGTTTTACTGAATCTTAAACACGGAGAAAGAAGGCTGTTGGGGAGTAGACAGGGACAACAAGAAGCAGAAGCCAAAGGAGAGAATAAAGTTAGGGTGAAAGAAAATAAAGAATGTAAACTGAAGGAAGTTCTGGGATGAAAAAAGAGGGTCAGGAACATGACCTGCACTTACTCTAGTTGAACAAACAAAAGAAAATCAGTTAAGGTAAAGAGCCAGTCCAATAAAGGGATAGGTGTCTTAACAGCTACCTATTCTGATTTGGGTAAAAAAAAAAAAAGAAAAAGAAAGAATTCAGAACGCGGACAGTTCTGCAGCAAGATCAGTGAGCAACATCCTGTTCTCACTGGCTGCTTCCTCTGATCAACTGGAGCTTCCTTTGAGTAATCCCCGTTTTCCATCAGGGAAGCCTCATAGTTCTTTTCAAGTTACTTCCCATATATTTTTAACACAAAATAAGAGCTACTGACCCAAGATTGCTGCTAACTAGAATGAGGAGCATCTGAGTCAGACATCATTCTCCTTTTCCTCTTTAGGGTCAAAAAATCAGAGTGAAGGACCAGTAACCCTGATTATAATGCTAAGTAGCTCTGTACTCTTCACAACGCAAGTACTGCTACTTCTCGGGGACTAAGTTCTTATATCTATAAAGTGAGGAAGTTGGGCTAGGTTTCTGTAATACTCTCAAGCTTCAAAGTACTGTAAGATTACAGTCTATAATAATGGTCTTTAAAATTCTGGTACCAGAAAATCTTTCCATTATTCAGAAAATACATGAGAATAAAACTCTCACTTTTTCCCAAAAGAACAAAAATTGCCAAAGAACTAAGCAGCACAGTTGACTTAATTCACTTTCTTTTAAAGAGCCTTGGTTTTGCAAGCAATTTAAACTCCACCACCTCTTCACAAGTCAAGCTTTTTGCCTTTAGGATACAGAAGACATTTCACCAAGGGAAAAGAGTTATCCTGAAAGTACATTTATATACTAATTTTCCCACTCCTATCCCACCACCTTTTCACAGAAGTTTTACTGAATCATTTCCTACTTTTATATTTCTGAAAAAAAAAAGCAGTTTGCAGAAGTGCAATAATTTCAGAGAGTAGGCTTTTCTCCAAAGTACAATTTAAGAGCTCTAAAAAGAAAATGAAAATATTCCCTATGTAAATAAGGTTCAAGGAATGAGCATCATAGGTAAAACCTCAGAGAAAATGTAAAATGAGCATTTTAGAAGACATCCAAAAAATACCGGGCTCTCATTGGATACATCTGAGTTAAATTTTGCCTTCCACTACATAAAATAAAATGCTACAAGTCAAAATTGATTGCTCTTCAGTCTTAAATGCTTGACAGAGAGAAGGCTATTTAAAAGAAAATTGGTCCTGCGATCCCAGTACTTGGGAAACTGAAACAGGAGGATTGCAGGTTTAAAGACAGCCTCAGTAAGTAGTAAGACTCATCAACTTAGCAAGACCCTATTTCAAAACAAAAAAATAAAAAGGACTGAGGGTATAACTTGGAAGTAGATGTCCCTGGGTTCAATCCCCCACACCACCAAATAAGAAAAAACTAGCAGACTAAATTTAATAATGCCCCTTTACTGAGAAGCTGAATACATTATGAAAATATAGCATTTTTTTAAAGAGTTTTAGAAATTTTTAAAAAGTAATTTAGTTTACATCCCTTTTCTCTTATATTGTAGTAAATACCTACTGTGGCATGTGCTATTAAGCTATAGATGTCATATTTCTGAAAAACATTTTGTGGATATCCTTGTAAAGAAATCTATTCGAGAATTGAACATTTTATTCTAATGACAGAAGATAGAAGAATTCAAGTCCCTTTCTTCTAAAGCTGACAGCCTCGGAGGAAGAAACCATTCATATTTGAAACCATTCAAAATATTTACAGTCTAAGCAAACATTGTTGACTATTCACTATGTAGAAGACATAGAGTCTCAATGGGCAGGATCCAATAAGAAGAAATAGAAGCTGCATTTCAGGGGCTTAAAATCTACCAGAAAGGACATGTCATTTAGTCCCTTGCACATAACAAGCCTAAAATAAACATTTTTAGAATAAGCATTAAAAATACAAGTGGTTCAATGATAGCAGCTTGTGTTCATATTGTGTTACTTGCCTTCCCACCCACAGAGCTTAATGTACTAAATAAACATCATCATCCACCAGGGCATCCCTGTTATTGATGTAGCTGGAAAGTATTATTCATTCCCTACCCAAATGAGAAAAAGATTTTGGAAGGTTAAATTAGTTGCTCACAGCTACAGAATTAATGGTAAAATTGGGAATAGAACTAGGGGTTCCCTAAGCTATTGCTCCAGATTTTTTTTCATTTCCTAAATAAGATATTTTTCCCTTTATAAGCCTTTAGGGGTCTTAAGTGTTTTCTGATAGCAATATTATTCATGAAGTAGTGCCTTTTAACAACAAGATAATTAATCATATCAAGTTTGCATTTTTCTATCTTAAAATCTACTTAATTCCTACTCAATAAAACTCGAATTTTTTAAAATCAAAATTATCACAGAAACATTCCAAACTTTTATATAAAAGTCCCACCAGCAAGTCATCATTTTTTTTTAGTTTTAGACTTTTGTTATGCCATTTTTAAAAAGCCAGATTACCTCATTAAGGTAAACTTTTTGCTTACTAGGTTAAGGATAAAACTGTTACCTTCATAATTTGCTATAAGTATCCAACAGTAAGTTGAAGTTTGTTTGCTTAGGAAATAATTTTAAACACTTGGTTCTAAGCAGCAGCATCAGTGCTGCTAACTACAAATCATGTTTTCCCTTTTTGCCCTCTGTTAGCATCAGCAATAACTTCACCATGTCTTGTGGCTATTGTTTCGGGATAATTGAATTCTTAGAAGATTTCATTTGCCTCAAAACATTTCAAGAGAACAATATGAACAACTCAATTATAATCAGACAACTCAGTGAATTGAAACTGAATCAAAAGAAATACTGGGATTTGTCTATGAATTATATAGTGCCACGCTTTCCCACGCTCTTCCACTCCCACCGCCCATGTCAACAAAAAACTCAGAAAAACACTTGCTTTGTCTTTCAAGATTTCCTCTTCCAATTATTATCCTGTCAGTTACTTTTATTGCTTATATATGCTTAACCAGTTTGGACTCTATCTGCATTATAATTTAGAGTAAGTAAGAAAAAAAAAGGAAAAAAAAAAGGGGGCCTCAGTATCAATCACATGCAATAACACTTTTATTGCAAAGAATTTCTATTCAAATTGATAGCTTTGTTAGCTTATGTTAATTTTATATGTTCTTATAAAAAAATTTTAATGCAATCCACTTAGGTTTTGACTACAGTCGAAAACTGTCCTTTCTCTTGCAGGTCTCAACTGGTAGTTATGTATTAGAACTTAAAAATTCATTACAATCTGTGGCTGTCCTCCTTCTCATACCTCATCAGCATACTTTAACCTTAGACCCTTCCTTGGTTAAAAAGTTGGCTTAACAACTGAGGTGGCAGGCTCAAGATGAGATACTGAGGGCACCCTAACCACTACCCTACTCAATCAACCACCACAATTTTTATCCCTTTAAAACAGGTTAATGTGTTAATTTCAAGAAAAAGAGGCCACTCTGGATTTCACTCTTCACTCCCAGTTTGTCTGCGTTTCAAATCCACTATCTGCTAAAGTTATGGGCTCAATGGCAATTGACCCAAGAAATTAGCGACTCTGAGGCACAGGACCACAAGGTCTGAATGCTGACCTGGCTGACTCTGGTTGTCCCTGTTACTTTAGGTCCTGCAGCATTAGTACCCCTTTCTCATGAGTAAATTAAGTGGACTTCTCAGGCCCAAACTCAAGTCTTTTTATTCTAAGTCCAAGTTCTGACTATATAACTTTTATTTTAAATTGCTAGGTAGAGTTTTCCACGAACAGCTTTGCTGGCAGTTTTATATAACAAAGGAATGGACTTCAGAGGCCTGGCAAAGGGATACCAGAGAATGATGATAAAAATAAATTAGAACTGAAGAAGTAAAGTTGAGGGAGAATCTATAGAAAGAAAAGGATGTTGAGTGTTTCAGAAGTTAAAACCATGTTCATCCACAAGATCATCCAAGAACAAAAGAATAAAAAATAGGCTTCAGTTAATTCCAACATTCAATGTATCTGAGAAAGACAAAGAGACAGGTGCATTAGGCACACTGTATACAGTGTTCATTTGAACCTAAATAATTCCTAAAGAGTTGACAAAAATTCCAAAAAACTAAGGGCAAATAAAGGTTGTCTGTAGTTGGTCCTAACTACTTAATTTTAAATTATAAGTTATTGAGGACAGAAAATGATGAGACCAGGTGTTTTGTGTGTGTGTGTGTGTGTGTGTGTGTGTGTGTGTGTGTGTGTGTTACTACGGATTGAAACCAGAGGCATTTTATCTCCCAGCTATTTATGTTTTGAAACAAGGTCTAGATAGGTTGCTAAAAGTTTCACTAAGTTTCTGAGGCCGCCTTTATACCTGCAATCCTCCTGTCTCAGACTGAGACCAGATAATTTTAGTCTGTATTTTAAGTTCTCACACATGATGCTTTAACAAGCATGAATGATGGGTATGAATAAGCACTGCATGAACATAGGTCAGACCCCTACCTGGCTCTTAGGAAAGTGTCAAGCTCATGGCACATCACAGAGTCATTTCTAGTAAGTCACTGTCCAGAATTATTGTACCCACCCCTTTCCAAATTCAGAACAGAAATGAGAAATGGGAAAAAGAAATAATACAACAGACAGGCTACATTATATAAGAGTTTGGTAAAATATATATATATATATATATATATATATATATATATATATATATAGCCTCTGGTTTCAATCCCTAGTGTCTCTCTCTCTCTCTCTCTCTCTCTCTCTCTCTCTCTCTCTCTCTCACACACACACACACACACACACAATTTGGTCTCATCATTTCCTGTCCTCAATAACTTGCAATTTAAAATTGTATATATATAGCACCATATGTGGATGTACATTCACTGTAAATATTGGTAAATAATGAGGGAGATAACTTGAAGACAGAAATCATGACCTAAGACTGGAAACATTCAAATATAATTTGAGTTACTATTTCTAAGTAAATGGTATCACAGCACTTGTAAGTTCCTTCCAAAGATTTTGTACTGAAATTGCTGGTCAACCAACAGTTTATTTATTCCTAGTTTTATTCATAGTTTATTTATTCCTAGTTTTCATGTGTTATTTTTGGGACATTTAATTTCAAGGCTTAGGTCTTGGACTTGATTGCTTGCAAAGCTATAAGTTCAAATTTTGGTGTGCAGCACATACGCATCAGTCAGACACTGATGAATACATTGCAAAGTCCTCCAGAATCAAAGTTTACTAGACAAAGAAAATGTACTTAGCTCCAAAATAAATGAAAAAAAAGTCCTAATTAACATGAAGGTCAACTAAAATGAGAATTACGCGCAATTTTCATTCACTCTACAGACTTTAATCAACTTCGGAACTGTTACAAGCATATAAATTAGGTTGTATTTTAAACACATTAAAACTCTTTCTTCTTAATTTTGTAGAAGAGTGCTTGTGTCTTTATTCTGCGTCACTCCAGTAGAATTGTGCTCCGGAGGCTATCTGTGAGTGCAGCCTGCGTTCTGGGCTCTACCACTTCTCAGATCTTTATGGAAGGATGATGGATTAATCGCACATGTCGAAGAATTTTAATAAATATGAAATATGAATTGTTTTCATCTATATATATATACACACACATATATATATAATGAGATGGTGTACATTTATGCAGTAGAAAGGAAAGATAGTAAAGTGAGTTAAATAAGGCATAAATTAGTTTCACAATGAATTATAATGTTAAGTATTCAGGAGTGAAACATTTAGGTAAAGAGCGATTCTCAATAAATATCCAGACTTCATGTTTCAGTAAATAAATAAAATAAAACATAAATAAGGCCCTGCTTCTGGACAAGTAGTTCCTTATTGAATCAACATTTTTAAAAATAACTATTATAAACCACAGAAGTTCTGACTATTTGTTACTGTATTAGTTATGGCAGCAAAAAGAAATCATAAATAATATACCATTATGATTTCATGTATAAGCATACATATACATTCTACCTACATACAGATGTACAAACAATCACTACAGACAACAAAGATTTTTCTCATTAGGGTGAATAAAAAATAAAAATGACATTGACATATTGATAGTGGTTTCTCTTAGTTGTGAGACTTACATGTGATTTTCATGGATTTAGATTCCTTTTAATATCTGTACACTTTATATATTCTAAAGTAAAAATATGGGCATAAAAGTTTCCACTGAAAAGGCAAAGCCGGATGTGGTAGCACACACTTGGGAGGCTGAGACAGGAGGATTACAGGTTCAAAGTCAGCCTCAGCAATGTAGGGAGGCTCTCAGAAACCTAGTGAGACCCTGTTTCCAAATAAAGAAATAAAATCAGGCTGGAGATGTAGCTTGGAGGTAGAAAGCCTCTGGGTCCAATCCCCAGTTACAAAAAAAAAAAAAAAAAAGAAAAGCAAATAAAGGAATATTAAGAAAAATGTCATTCAGGAATCTATAAACAGCAGACTACCAAATAAATATTACTGTCTATATATGCAGAATCATTACTGTCTATATATGCAGAATCTCTGTTTTCATCTTATTTCATGGAAGTCCAAAAAATGTCATGTAAATATGCTGGATAACTTTGCAGAAAATTTAATGGTATAATTTTGTCACTTTCTGGTTTCATCTATTTTCTTTGTTAAAGTGCTATTTTTGTCATGCATAATTATCTTCAACTTTCATCTGCACTCCAGTGCAGTTGTTATACTATGCAAAGTTCAAATAAGATTGAAAATAATAAAATGAAATAATGAGTTATTTGTTATGGTTAAAATGACCTTAGAAATTAAACTTTAAGAGGCAATTTTAATTACCAAATGTCTATCACAGGAAAGTACTATTCTAGGCACTAGTAGAAAAGCAAAGAAGGCATTTTAGTACCTAGTTACTGGCCACATGCCTTGGCCCTTAAATTTCCCTGATACACTCCTTGATATTCTCTACTCGAGCATGTAGTTTCTGACTAAAAGTTCTACTCCATTCTTTTTGGAACTTCATAACTCCTATTTCAGTCACTTTATTCCCACATATTCCAGTTTACTTGGTTCTTGCCTCCTATTCTCCTCTCTGTTGCCACTCCCGAAGATCATGGGATAAAAGCATTAATGAACTGAATATTATAGAATGCTCTGCCATGAACCATATAATTCACTCCGGTTCTTTGAAGTATTTGCTAATAAAATGACATGAAATAATTAAAGATCCAAGGTCCACTTACATTACCAGCAGGATACGCTTGTTACTTCATGGGATTATTAAAACCTATTTTCATTGTTTTCAAAGTATGTTCATAACCATGTATTAGTCTGGTCCTTAAAACTACCTTCTGTGAAAGGAAGGCCAAATATCAATGTCCTCAATTTACCTTTAAAGAAAAAGATGACCACTTATTCAGTGCATGTGGCATAATTGTTGGAATCAAGAGCATAAATCTTCAAAAATAAGAAGCACTTTGGTAAAAAAACACTTCAAGTGTTTCCTTCATAAAGTATTGAAGAAAATAAATGCTTTCTGGTATTCCCAAAAATATTAAATACCTTATAAGTTGTAGATATTCTCAGACTCTTGAAAATGCTAGATTTATGTTTTTCTCAAACAATAATTGCTAGGTGAGAAAAAGCTTTAGTCTCCAGGTATTCACTTCAGAGTGGACAATAATTTCCATAGGTGTTTATTTTGCTCTTTTAAAAAAAAGTTTGCTATCTAATATTTATTGCTTAGTAATGTCTGTATGCTTGTGTAATTGTTTTTACCTATAACTTTATCTTGAATGATCAACAATGGTTGATCATAACAATGGTTTCCTGATCAGGAAAAATGTTTTAAGCATCATACCTTCTCTTTTGAAAGTCTGTTCTAGTACTCTAAGTCTAGTCATTTTGGATAGAAATCTCACACAAAATTTTTCCCACTTAAAATAACAGAATATTGGGGTTGGAAGTGTAGCTCAGTGGTAGGTGGCATAACTCGAAAGTGAAAAGGCTCTGGTGAAAGTCCTCAGTACTACAAAAATAACAATGACAATGATAATAGAAAATTGATTCCTGTTAGCATGTTCACACTGACCATATGATTTTCAGAAACAGACTTTTGACAGTAAGTGGAGATTTCTGTAAACTAAATGATATATTAACCACCTAGAAAAACAGTAAATTTATCTTAAGAGAAAAAAAGTGTCCAGTTGTTATAGAATGACAAATAAATTAGACAAAGAGAAAACCTGAATGGATACAAAATATTGTGAAATTTTGCAGAAATAAATTTATTTACCTTTGAATATAATACCTGAGTTCTGAGAAAAAGCAATAAACTGTGTTAAACTTTTGGCACAGTTGACTTAGCTTTATGGAAATACTTGTCTTTTTTTTTAAGATTTCACTGCCAAGTATTTTAGTAGTGTCAGGCTGGAATCAGGTTTTCTCTATATAAAATAATAAATTGATCTTAACATTTTTTGTCTTTCTCAACAAGAGTTTATAATTTTTTGGGAGGGGGACAACTAGAAATATTCATTTCCTAACCTTATTTAGACCGGTGCTGCTCAAAATAATTAAACTTGTTTGATGTAATTCATATTTTTAATTAGCTTAATCTCATTGTAAGAGTTATATATTATATTATAATATATATATTATATATTATAAGAGTTTCTTATATATTATAAGAGTTTCATATTATATTAATTTTCTTCAGGAAGATGTTATTGTGATGTTAAACTGAATTGTTAACTTGACTGGATTATGAAAAACCTAAGATTATGTGGCTTTGTGTGAGTTGATGAGATGATTGCCTTACGTAATGGCAAATTGAAGGGGAAGTCTTACCCTGAATTAGCCAGCAGTGTGTGTGTGTGTGTGTGTGTGTGTGTGTGTGTGTGTGTCATTGAACCCAGGGACATCCTTCCTCTGAGCTATACCCCAACCCTATTTCATTGTTTATTTTGAAACAGGGTCTGAATTATGGAGGGCCTCATTAAGTTGCTGAGACTGACTGAGAACCTGTGACCCTCCTATCTCAGCCTTCCAAGTACTGGGATTACAAATAGTGTGCAGCACTGTTCTGAAAGGTGCAGGAACTGGATAAAAAGGAGAAAGCTGTGTGGTACATAGGTGGTTCTTCCTTCTGTTCTTGGAACTAGACTTTCACAAACATTTCTTGGGAGAGTTCCCTGGCCTTTCCATCTTGGACTGACACGGCATTATTAGTTTCTCCTATTCTGCGACTACAGCTCTTAGACAACTCAACCAGCCGCGGGTTCCCCTGGCTCTCCACAGGCAGATGGCCACCTGGGACTACACTGCTTGGGACTGTAAGCTGATATGAAACATCCCCTTTTACCATATACATAGCCTGTGAGTTCTGTTACTCTAGTGAATCCTAATACAGTTATTAACATAAAATGTGTGTCTAAGATAATTCAATTCACAGGAAGAACCTGGAGATCTGTTGATACCTTTCCTATTCTGACAGTTTCAGGGAACAGAGTAACAATTCTTATGTAACAGTGAAGTCCTGCATCCTGATAGAGATGCCTTCTGTCTCTCTGCTGATGCTGTTGGTTAGTATAAAGAATTAGTCATTCAGTCATTCAGCAGGTGGTTTCTTCGTGTCTCCCAGGCTTGCCTGAACATTCTGTTATAAACTATAGTGCTACAGTTGCAGTCCTTCAAAAATGACCTCAGTGAAAATAACCAGAACAAGTACTTCTGACTGTGAGACCCTCTGAGACTAGCCTCCTGGATACAGGCCTCAGGGCTGGAATAATTTGCTGATCAGTCAACCTGCTCCAGAAGACCAAGTCAGAATTCTCCAAGACTAGTGGCTTCATGAAACAGACTACAATCCCCAAATCCAAGAGACCCAGAATTAGCTAAGTGTAACTTCACGTGAACTGATGAAGTAAATTTGGAAGATTATCATTATATTTTTAATGCTCCATTTTTACTGGAATATGATGAAGCTCTTCATTTTTCTTGTTTTATCTATAATCTTTAAAAGAATATCTATTGATATTTTATTCCAACTGACCCTTCATAATTTAACAATACGCTTTCTTCTAACTTTGCTTGCTTACTTTTAATGGTAAAGAAGTTAACAGGATAAATATAATAAAAATCTGCCTTATTTTCATCAAAACGTAATTTATTTATTTAGTGATACTGGGGATTGAACTCAGGGGCATTCTACCTCCGAGCTATACCCTCAAGCCCTATTTTTTTTTTTTTTTTATTCTTTATTTGGAAACAGGATCTCACTACGTTGCAGAGTGCCTCACTAAGTAGCTGAGGCTGGCCGCGAACCCGGATCCTCTGGTCTCAGCCTCCCAAATGCTGGGATTACAAGCGTGCACCACCATGCCCGGCTCCAGAACATAATTTGACAAATCAACTGTACAACCATTATTATGTTATATTAGTATATGATGTATATGTATGCATATTATATTAGTATATATATTATATATAGGTATATAAGACCTTTTTACTAAAATATATATATATATAACATACATATACACATATATATGTTATAGTAAAACTTATTAAAATAGGTATGATAAGACTGCAAGAGACAAAAAATTGTATTTCACATATGGACCCAGTGAATATCTACAAAGCCCTCACAGTATTTGGTCTGTTACCTACTCTAAGTTTGTAGGGTCCCAGCCTGAGAGGAAGTAAGAAAGGTAAATTAATGGCAGGCTAAGAAGCTGACGTGATTTTAAGACATTTAAAAGAAAAGGGAGTTCATCTACACTTATAATTATTTCAGTTGAAGTACTCCTGATGAGATGAATATTTCTGAATTTGGTTTCTTAGTTTCTAAATAGAATAAATAAAATATTTTTTTTAAATATCTTGAGTTGATAAAACCTACTGGAAATACAACCCTAGAGGCATCTCACCATACCTGCATCAAAGAGTTCAATAATGGGTCTGTTAGTTGTCTACCCAACATCCACACCATTCTTACTCCAGTACAATGTCTCTGGCCATGTGCATCAGGGAAAATCTGTACTAAACTCAGCCTTAGCTTCAGACAAGGGAGGATGGTGGGCCTGGTAGAAAAGCCAATCATGGTAGTCTATTTCTCCTTATCACTGTCTGAGAGAGGCATGGACATAACATAATTTGGGCCAATAAGACAAGATGATAAATGGATGGATGGGCACATCAGAGGAACTGTGTGTGTCTGTGTGTGTGTGTGTGTGTGTGTGTGTGTGTATGTGTGTGTGTGTGTGTGTGAGAGAGAGAGAGACAGAGACAGAGACAGAGAGAGATTGACTCACATCACATGGATTAAAAAATCACACATTGAAAACAAATTTTAAATACCCAAACTTGCTGCCCTAGCTTCCTATTTAAATCACCAATGTTGAGGGACAGGGATACTGCTAAGTAGTAAAGAACTTGCCTAGTGTACACAAGGCTGTGGGATTAGCACTGGACATAGCCCCCCCACCCCCCCTAAAAAAAAATCACCAAGTACTAGAGAACTGGGAAAGAAGGGGATGTACTGAAATAAAAATCACTTAACAAATTTGTTGAAACTACCTTATTCAATATTATTTTCATAAATTTTCAAAACCTAAGTCAGTATCTACCTACATTGATAGGGAAAGATCTTGTGATGCTATGAGCCTTCTAAAAGTATGGCCTACATATTTAAAACATGCACATTTTGTTGAGAAATATTTCTCACTGAATAATTTCCTCTTTGAAAAGGAAAAAGAGAAGGCACCTTTACAAGGATGCCACAGTGCTCTCAACAGAAACGAAGCTTGAAAACCAACAGTGTTTTGATATTTTAAAATACTTTATATATGTAATGGTAATGTAGTATAAAAGCATGGCTATATATTTTTCACAACACTAATAATATGAAATCATTGATATTATATATTTTTAAGTAATTCTTCTATGTAGTTGTGTACATTTTGTTACTTTTTTATGATATTTACCAGAATTTCTTGTTTTTGAAAGATAATAAGCTTTTAAACTGAGCCAAGCCCTCACCACTACACAACGAGTTTATTTTGGGAAGGGAAAAGTGTAAGGTCATAACTGTACTTTCAGTCACACTCCTCCCAAGGAAAAGTAATTTTATTTCTTTAGACTATGTATTGATTTTATGGTATATGTTAAAGGTGACTGTATAGACTTTGGAATTACTCTATATTCTTATCTCTAATTCATTTAGGAGGTTGGAAGTAGTGTAGCACTCACACAAACATAATTTTTTTTTTACTACTAAGCTGAATTTTTCCCCCATGAGATATAGTGGGACATATCTAACTTAGATACAGTATGTACCTGAATATCAGTAAACAAAATTCCTGTCTCAGCATGCCATTTCTGTCCTATGTAATTTAGATATTCTTCATGCTGCATTTCTGTCCATAAGGGTAATAGTCCTTACATTAAAAACCAGCCTTCAGTTAGTGGCTCACCCTTCAAGTACTCCATTATAGCCTTGCACTCTCTCACCTTGCACTGCCTCCAATTCTCGCTGTTTTTTAATAAGCATCTCGAATGTAGTGAACTATCTTCTCTGTGCTCAGGGCCAAAATACCAACAGACACATGATAACATGGTTTGGAAGAGCACATTGAAATAAGCCCATAATTCTTGTCCTAAAATACTCCGCTGCAAACAAAGTCTTAAAATTATTTTCAAACCCTAGACTTTAGTCTGATTCCTTTAGCCCACAAATTTTTCTTCTACTGTACATGCTCTAATGAGAAAGCAGATAATATATGTGTTTCTAAAGGCTTGCTTAGACAGACATGTAGTAAGTACTCATCAAATAACTAAAAATAAAATACAGGTAAAACAAAGAAATGGCAAAGCCTCCCCAGGGGATGAGAAGATACCCGGGAAACATCTCCCCAGGGGATGAGAAGATACCCAGGAAACCCTGACTGAGCCTCAGCAGCAACTCCAACAGCAAGAGAATCTTAGATTCCACTCCCAGGAAGAGAACCAGACATTTAAAGCTTTCACATTCTGGGGAGAAAAAAATAGTACTTTACGTAAAATGGTAGAAAGCCATTATGGATAAATATAGTAAATTAAATAGTTCATTATATTCTCAACTTAAATGTCCATGCCAAAGTCAAGAAAATTTGTCAGTTCAACTTAAGGACAAACCAGGATGGTACTGTGGCAAGAGTAACTCTGACAGTAGACAGATCTAAGAACAAATTCTGTCCCTCGGTGGCTTTATGTGAGTTATTCATTCCACTTACATCTAAAATATCAGCTATTTTGTAGAGTTCTTGTGAGGAATAATGCACGTGTGTGTGTGTGTGTGTGTGTGTGTGTGTGTGTGTGTGTGTGTGTAATCATGCCCCTAGTATAACAAAACTCTGTAATCTACCAGTAAGTGGTAGTGAATAGTGTAAGAACTTTCATCTCAAATATGCTTATCTGAAAGGGTTTAACTTTATAAAAATCACTGTTTTCACACAGTCCCCTGGAGGCTGATACCTGTGAGTGTTTTTCATGGAAGCCATGATGAGGAAGGGGATAGGAGTTAGGATACAGGAAGTTACAAAGCAAGTGGGTTCTGGGGCCATTAACTAGTTCCTTCAATTAGTTTTATATATTTGAGTACTTGGAATTATATTTAAAGAATTTGTCTTAAAAATATGTGAAAAATCACTAAAGGAAGCAAAGCCTTTTAGATGTAAACTGTGGTTTGAGGCTGTTTAGAATCTAATTCCCATATCTACTACTTTGGGGTTTTCCCAACTGAACACTACTCTCCTCACCCTTCTTCCCTCTCTCCTTCCTATCTCCCTGTCTGTACCACCCCATTTCTCAGTTCCACTCAGGACTACTGCACATATTCTCGCATTTACTAGTTTGAGCTAACAAACAATGCTAAGCAGATGACAAAAAGAAAATAACCCAACATTTCAGATTGATTTTCTCTATCTTCTAACACAAAACTGGTCATAATAAGAAACTTGTTATCTCATTACCAACATCACATGCACAGAACTTTAACCTACTTTCCTCTGCCATGTTTTGTTTTTGGAAGACATGCAAATAATTCTACTAATTTAGCTGTGTGAATTTTTTGACAGTTATGGTTCTATAAAAACATATACTTTATTATCAATTGTCTATAAGAGGGTGATGAAAATATTAGGCAAAGTGATCTACTAATTTTAATAAATAATTACTGTTTTCATAGAGAAAGTAGGTTAGAAATTGTAAGTTAAAAATTCTCTAGAATTTTTCTCAGATGTATTAAAATATGTCGCAGGGCATCGATAACGTTATTTTGATAAATTACAATTATTTTCTCCAGTGAAGTTAAGAGATGAAGTAGAAAACAGCTGAAATCATGACAACCTTTAATGTGATCATATGGACCAAACTATGGACATCGATGTTTTATTTAATTTTCACTACTTTACACTGTCAGAAGAAAGCTAGATACAAAACCATATAACCGCCGGGCGTGGTGGCGCACACTTGTAATCCCAGCATTCGGGAGGCTGAGACCAGAGGATCCGGGTTCAAGGTCAGCCTCAGCTACCTAGTGAGGCACTCCGCAACTTAGTGAGACTCGGTTTCAAAATAAAGAATAAAAAATAGGGCTGGGGGTGTAGCTCGGAGGTAGAATGCCCCTGAGTTCAATCCCTAGTGCCACAAAAAAAAAAAAAAAAACCATATAACCCATGCACACTCCCTCTTGAACACACAGGCATACCGAATCTCACCAAATAAATATTTGAAGAGGGCAACCCACATTGTAACAGCCTGGTTAATGATTCATACTTAAAAATCTAAGAAAATTAAAGATATTCAGTTTTAAAAGTAACAATTTGGCATAAAGGTACATTTCTTAAAAGCATCATCATTCATTTCTGCTCCTTCTCTGCATAATACTTCCTAAGTGTCAGTTTGAGGGCTTGACATGGAGGCAGAATTGAAATCCAATAAGGTCTTAAACTATCGAAGTACACCTCACTACGTTTTATACAGCAGGAGAAATTGTTTCTTCCTTTAAATTTCTGATTAATTTAATGAGAGAGTTTTTATTTTTTTACAGTATATAAAATGTGTGCATTTTAAATTAGAAACTCTGTATAGTGATTTACATATTATCAGTAAAAAGCACCAGATTGAAGGTGGGATACAATGTAATCACAATTTTAAATACTGCCAAATGGTACTCTCTAGAGACTCTAAACTAAAATTCAATTAGTCATTTTACAAGAACTTGTTAAAAAGGAAAAGCAGTTATAATTACAATAAAAATATTTGAGATGTCAATTACGATCCCTACTTTTGGATCCAGAACAGAAGATAAAGTAAAATGGTCAAATAAATTCATTTCATGAGGTCATAAACATAAAATATTTGACAAACAAGGTCACAGACACAAATGTATTTGAGATCAAAGAATGATTTCTAGGTCCTTGCAGCGTATCATTCTATGTAAATTTGAGTTTTATATTTATATAACAGATTTTTGAGAAGTAGAAGATTGGTGTTAATTTGACAAGCCAAGTACATAAAGACAAAGAAAAATACAAAACTCTTTCTTGGCAGTATTAATAATATTTAAACATGCCCTAAATAAACTAATAACATTTAAACATGTCCAAAACAAATGGATAATATTATTTAAAAAAGCCAAGAGCATAATAGTAATAATTATGTGAACATCATCTGATTACATTAGAATCTGATCACAATATAAGGCTTGGGAAATGGGTTTTTTAATTCAATCAATTTTTAACCAAGGAAAAAATAACTTTATTATTTGAAATTTGACAAAAATATTTTAAACCTTACATTAGAAACTGGCACATTTGCCTACATAAAATGAAATAGTGTCTTGGGAAATCAAAGGTGAAAGCATATGGTCTACTTAATACTCACAAGGACTATATAGTCTAGTAAAAAAAGGATATATAAAAATGATACTATATCATCAGCAACTAAAATATGTACAAAGCACAACAGAGAGCATATTTGGCTATGAGGATAGAAGAGTTCTAAGCTAGTCAGGAAAATCTTCATGAAGCAGATAGAACTTGTGTATATATAATAATAATAGGTAAGAGTTTGTTGACTGGAAAAGTGGACAGGGACATAAGTGAACGTAAGGGAATAGATAAAGACACACAGTTGTCAAAGAACACTAATTTTTTGTGTGAAGAAGGATCCAGACTGGTGAGAAAATAACAGTTTGGACCCATTTGAAGTCTCCTGTTAGGTATCTTTCATTCTAATCTATAATGTTTTAATTATTAGTTTGGTTTTCCAAGAGTATCCCTGTGTGTACTGATTTTATTTTTGTGTGTATGTGTGCATGTCCTTTTATATTAACCTATAAGATTCACACAGACAAGTCCACAGCTCACCACTGGACACCTTGATGACTTTATACAATTTCAGCATACCTGTGAAAGCCCTGTCCATATCACGAAACAGAATGTTAGCAGCATCCAGAAGCCTCTTCACACCATCTCCTCAGCTCCTGCTGCAAGTAACATTACCCTGACTTCCAACTCACCACTTTTGCCTGTTTTAGAAATGTATGTGAATGGAATACAGTATCTATTCTTTTGTGTCTGGCTTCATTCCTTCAAGACTGTGTTTTAAAATTCAGTCATACCACTATATATAGCAGTAGTCTGTTCATTTGCATTGTGGTGTAAGATTCCAGTATATGAATATACCACCATTTATTTCTCCATTGCACTGTCAAGAGGAATCTGGTTTGGAACTGTTATGAATGTCGCTCCCATAAACACTGTAACACATGTCCTATGTCCTTTGGTGAATATGTATACTCAGTTCTGATGAGCTTAGACCCAACAATTAATTAGTTAATCATCAGATTGTACAAAGTAGTTGTATGAATTTACACTGAAATAGGAGTATATAAGGGTATGAGGGTTTCACTTGCTCTACATTATACATTCTTACCAATATCTGAACTTATGATTGTCACCTTCCCACTGAGCATGCAGTCATTTTCTTCCTTCCTTCTTTTCTTCCTTCCTTCCTTCCTTCCCCCCTCCCTCCCTCCTTTCTCCTCCTCTTCCTCCTTCTCCTCTCTCTCTCTCTCTCTCTCTCTCTCTCTCTCTCTCTCTCTCTTTTTAAAAAAGGGTCTCACTAAGCTAAGAGTCTCACAAGTTTCTGAGGTGGGTCTCAAACCTATGATCTTCCTGACTCAACTTCCCAAGTACTGAAATTACAGGTGCACACCACCATTCCTAACTTTGCCACATTTTTTATTTGAATTTCCTGGATGACTAAAATGAGTAGGTACTCATATTTTCATATAATTTTTGGCCATTTGGACCCTTCGTGAAATGCTTATTCTTTGCCATGCTGCTCTTATCCATATTTTGCAAGTCTTCTAGCCCTCATCATTGTCTTCTAACAATGGTATGTGGGACTAGGAACTGCTGCGGAATGTGGTAAGCAATGATTGCTAGCACTGCATCGTCCCATATGGAGAAATTATTTTTGTCTTTTTTCTAATCTTCCCTTCTAGCCACATTCATTCTTTTATTCTAAACTATTTGCCCTATATTTCTTTTTCCTTTCTTGGCCTCAAATGCAAAAAGATCAATAAACAGAAATGGATTGACAATGTCCAATTTCTACATAAAGTTCCATAACAAGTTTACTCCTGAGAACCATATTCCTACCACGGTGTTGCCAAATGCTTGGGATTATTTTGTTGATTTGTGTGTGTGTGTGTGTGTGTGTGTGTGTGTGTGTGTGTGTGCGTGAATTTAAAGTAAACAATAATAACAACAAAAATTAAGTGTGAAGACCTATTTATCTGAAAATAAAATTATCATTTCTAAAATTGTAGTAGGATAAATCTAAATGTCTCCCTTCTGCCAATTTGTGAGCAGAAAATGTTGTCAGCACTTTAAGGAAATATCATAAGGAAAATGAAAGGAATAGTATCTCTTGTACAAAGAAAAGAATAAAAAAGAAATATAAATTTGAGTATTTTCTTTCACCTCTCCTCAGACTAAACACAGAAACATTTGGAAAAATAAAATGGCCATGACCTTTTTCCCTCCTCTACATGATTAATTACTTAATGTCCTATTAATTGAAAGATGTGACTGAATTTCAAACACTTTCATTTTCTGTGTGTATTATATTTTGCTGTAACCACCGATTAAGCTGTGCATCAAAGGTGAGCCAACAAGGTCATCAGAGTAGGATCTCTTCAGCTATTCATTACCCACCATCAATGGTAATTAACAATAGTAACATTTCCATAAATCAACATCTTTCTGATTATTCTCTGATGATAAACAGTCAAAATGTGTGCATTCTAGCCCACCCTCTTTCATTTTACATGAAAAATTCAGTCTAAATATACCACAGAGAAAATTCAGTTGAAAAATTGCAGTAGTTACTTAATTACAATGCACCAGTAAAATAAGGTTATGTACCTTTGAAAGAAAAATAGAAAGCTCTGCATAAAACTAAATGAGGCTGCTGACAATGTAGGGGTCAAACATAAGAAGCAAAGGATGCCAATAAATTGGTATATTCTTCTGCAAAGGAAATTATGGCTTAGTCCAGCCTCAGAAATAACCATTTGCCTACTCGGTCGTGGAAGGAGACAATTCTGAATAATAAGCAGATTTAATTCATGGGTGGACGAATAAATTTCACAGGATGTGTTTACTATATTCATTTACAACCAAAAATTTGGAAACATAACTTTTAGGTTTTATTTTAATTGCCTTGTG
Source organism: Graphiurus murinus (assembly GCA_004027655.1). NCBI lineage: Eukaryota > Metazoa > Chordata > Mammalia > Rodentia > Gliridae > Graphiurus > Graphiurus murinus. The sequence goes on along the minus strand of PVLC010010689.1, from coordinate 4,859 downwards.
CCCGTGATGTGCTGTTACCTATTGTTGGTATTTTCTTAAAAATAAATCATATTAATTAGTAAGTTCAGGGATGCTACTAAGAAGTTTTTTTCATCAATCACAAGAAACAATATCTTCACTGTCTAAAATTGTCATATCTAAAATTTCATATTCAGTTTAGGAAAAATTTTCTGAATTTGTGGAAAAATTAATTATAAGCTTTTTTGATATAATTATAATAAAAATGCAAAAGCATATTTTAAAACAAGGTATTGGTAATAGGAAATCAGCACATCATATATTTTACACATATTTTATAAATAGGTGATTTTATATATAACTTATTATATATATATTATACTATCTTTCTTCCTAAACATTGGAAAGATAGTTTGTTCTATGTATTGTGTTTCAAAATTCCTGTTAAGTTTTAATTTTTACAATTTAACAAATTGTTGCTAAACACAGAATTCAGAATTAGTTTGAAATTCATATGTTGTACTGAAAACAGAAATATTACTTCAATACTGTTAATATGATATCCTATATTAATGGTCTTTCACAAGTAAGAGAAAAACACAAATTAAATGTTTGTTTCAAACTGTCTTATATTAAAAAACGTATTATCTGACAAAATCTAAAAACCAAAAAAACTATAAGATCTAGGTAAATAATGAACAGGTAGGTCTCAGTCCTGTGCCATATATTTCACTCATAAAAGACCTTCCCCAGTTGACAATCTTGCCTCTAAGCTGCACCCCTCACCCCCAAAGCCTCTGACTTTTTTGTGATCAGTGGGAGAATGAGACAGCTTCTCTCAGATCACAGAATACAAGTCCTTTCTTTCAGTCAGATTTGATTGAACCTGTGTGAACTAATTGAGTAAGTACCAAATGAGCTGATTTCATAGTTCAAATTTTTTTTAAATAGAATTTGTTTTTCCTTTTTGTTTTTATATTTTGATGTGTGTGTGTGTGTGTGTGTGTATGTGTGTGTGAATACTTACATTTTCCCAAAAGATATAAATACAGATATAATGAGAATTCTTGAAGAATAGAGGTCTAGGGAAAGTTATTAAGAGAAAGGCAAAGAATAGTTGAAGGCTATCAGATGTGTCAATGTAGCACATCAAATCAACTTATTATAACAAGTTATTGTTGCCATATCTAAAATAATAAAATGCATTACTAAGTATCAAGAGTGATTCTCACCATGAGGCATTTCCGGTGGCAGGTAATGAGGCTCTTGAGCACTGACGTGCACCCACTCAAAGTCATCGTACAGATCCTGGTGGTAATCGCAGGCCCCAGGACCATCATCAAAAGTGCAGCCACCTAGAGCAAGAAAAGAGGACCACTGTTAGAGTCTTAAACTGATTTCCTAAAAATGAGGGAAGTGCTGGGGAAGGAAATGTTTTATTGAAATGTATAATGTGGAAAACATAATTTTAATAAAAATGCAATCTTGTTTATGAATATTCTCTTTGAATTTTCACATAAGAAGAAATATCTATCTGTATGTTGTATTTGAATAAGAAACCAGTTTGAGCCTCAGAGGAAGCACAGATTTTGAATTATTAAAAAAAAAAAAAAGAAGACATATGCTTAGTGAAGCTTTCCTCATTTCCTCAGACACATAAACTACCTAAAATCTAAATAATATTTAATAACTTTAGTGAAGAGAAGGAGAGGAAGAGTGAAAATTGTCTTTCTTTGTAATGCTAGTTCAAAAAGGTAAAGTTAAGCCTGGCGTGGTGGTGCACACTTGTAATCCCAGTACTTGGAAGGCTGAGGCAGGAGGATTGCAGGTTTGAAATCAGTGTCAGCTACTTAATGAGGCCCTCCACAACATAGTGAGACCCTGTTTCAAAATAAAGAATAAAAACTAGGGCTAGGGTTGTAGCTTGGAGGTAGAATGCCCCTGGGTTCAATCCCCAGTACCACAAAAGAAAAAAAAAAAAGGTAAAGTTAAAATGAAATCTTACCACATCCCTTTTTTAATAGAATTCTACAAAATCTACTCTGAATAGCAAATAAAACATATGAAGCTTTATATAGTCTTAAGTAGTTGAGATCTGCCATATACTCTTCCATACTTTATTTAGATGACTTTCCTACACAACTATGTTTAAAGGTAAGAGGGAACCGAAGCACAAGATGGGTCAGATTAGTTAGCCTCTAATCACTCTCTTCACTTCCACTCTATTTAATAACTTGTTTTTTAAAATGGAAGTCACTTTTCCCCTTTCACATCAGTCTGTTTTTTTGTTGTTGTTGTTTTTGTTTCTGGATTTATTGTCAGGGGTTACTGTACAATGGAAATAGAATGATTACTTTTGCCTCTCAACCAAAATAAAACAGGCACATACAAGTCAATACATTTAGTTTATTTAAATCATAAAAATAAAAACTAGCCTTTATGTCTAATCTTGAAAGAAACTGGATTACAACTAATAAGAATCCAGCGGTGGCTTTAACGAGAAAAACCAACCACCTGTCTCCCTTGTAGCTTTTTTGTATGGTTTCCATGGAGATCTGTGTGGAGAAACTCAGAGAATTTGGGACCAGCAACAACAAGTTATTGGGTAATAAACTTAAATCCTTCTCACTCTCCATATCAAGTATTTGGCAATTTAAATATGAATGAAAGTCATAATCCTAACCAGCAACACAGCAAAGCCAGGATCAAAGTTAAAATAATACATCAGGTAAATCCAGGTGACACTATCACCATAAAACCCTTTGCAAAACAGAAGTGCCCATTCTTGGATCCCTCTTAAAATTCCCTTAAAATAATCCAAACTCCAGCTGCCCGAAAAGCAATATTGTCTTTCAAATATGTATTAAATATACTTTTTAGAAATGCTCTCATGAAAAGTGATATACTTTTTAACTTAAAACTAATTAATGAAAAGAGGTTGCAAGGAAAGGAATCTTCATGTAGCAAAGGGAAAGTTTCTCTCAAAAGTATTATTGGCTATCACAACCCTCCAATGGCTTACTACTTTGCAACACATGCCCCTCTTACCCTTTATACTGATGTAAGTGCCCTCTGTATATAAATTTAAACTACTAAGAGTGGAACCCACATTGACTTGTTGACAAACGGCGTTAATGATGTTCCTTATAGCCATTGTTAATTTTAGACTCCATAGACACTGTTAATTTTAGACTCTGGGATTCTAATTAATAATAAATAGGAGTAGCCATACAAAATAAAGGGGGTTAGTTGCCTATCACTACCATATTGCTGGTGGTATACACCTATAATCCCAATATTTGAGATGCTGACCCAGGATAATCGCAGTTTCACACAACTTAGGGAGGTCCTCAGCAACTTAGTGAGACACTGCTTCAAAATTTAAAAATAAATAAATGAAGTAGTGTTGGTGGTGCAGTTCAGAGGTAGACTGTTCTTGGGTTGAATCCCCAGTACCAAAAACAAACAAAAAAAGAGTCTTGAGAATCATTACTCTTCTACTTGACTTGTGTGATAAAAACACTTTTAAAAGATCATATTTAATTTATATTTACAATAAAATTCAATCCAAGAAGTTCTATGTGTCTATCTATTTACCACATGTAGAGTATATTTATAAATCTTTCACAAATGATTTTTACGATTACTTTTGTAAAGAATTTTATATTTCAAGATTACAAATTAATACAGTATAGTAAAATAGATAATAGGAAATACAAAAACTAATAATAATCCTGGGCTCATGAATGAAGCAGTGTGCTCTCTGGTATAAGAGTACAAAATTCTAAAGAGCACAGAAGAATTAGCTACCTATACCAGGGTGGTTAGAGAAGACTTCATTGAGTTACACCTAATGAAAATAAGTAAGGATGTACCACAATAAATAAATAAGTAAATAAATAGAAATAGGTTGCAATCAGAGAAAGGAAAAAGTCAGGCAAGTCTAAAGAATCATATTAGTACATATCCTGAGCTAATTCCATCATACTGTATCTCTACAGATCATTAAGACTCCTTAGAAAGCCCTAAACAGAAAGCCTTCTGTGATACACAGTCTTCTGTAAACAGGTTCCTGAGTTCTAGTATTACAACCTATTTAAAAGAGAATTGTCATGGTGAGGTTCTAATTCATAAGTGGAAGCACAGCTCATGAATTTTAAGTTTCACTCCATGATCTGACAGAGCAGAAGGTAGCAATACTGACCTGGTGTTCAAGATGTTTAGTTAGGCAGAGGGGAGGGAAAATACATGAGGAAACATGTTGCATTTTCAGTTGTTTTATTTGCTACTAGTGGTAAGGCTACAAATGAGTAGCTGCAAATCCTGCCAGAGAAATGGTGACCATAGCTCTTGACCCTTAGAGGAAAATTACTTCTGAAGAGCATGTCACAGATTGCTAATTCTCTCTGGCAATCAGTCAGCTAAGAGACAGCTCTACCTCTGACAACACAGATTCCGCCATGGCAAGAAACTTAAGGGCCTTTGCAACCCACTCATCTAAAAATAAAATGAGGTTGATTTGGACTTGACCAAATTTCTTTCTGTTCCTAAGCTGCTCACTGAAAAGGCTGGACTGATTCTAAGAAATATTCAGAAACCCCACTTCTTTAGAAAAATAACTCTGGCTTCAAAACTATGTTGCCAAAACTCTAGTATTTGAGGGACTCTTGAGCACTTCATCAAAGTGTTAGCTCCAGTGAAAGAACATGAAAATAGAGACCCTTTCTGGAGAATTATGAAAAATACTAAAACTCATATAGCTCCTGAAGTCAATCTTTTCAATAAAATCCAGGTCGGTTTCATTTACACCAAGTTGAAAAGAAGGAAAAGAAAAAGTGATTTATAAGGCCCTGGACAGCTATGAACATTTTGTGGGCGGTGTTGTTTAAAAGACACTGGAC
>PVLC010010688.1:0-49604 GCA_004027655.1 Graphiurus murinus | reverse complement strand
GGGGAGGGGGGAGTACTAGGTATTGAATCTATACTTCCAGACCTATTTTATTTTTTTATTTGGAAACAGGGTCTAAGTTGCCGAGGCTGGCTTCAAGCCTGTGATCCTCCTGTCTCAGCTTCCCAAGTACTGGGATTACACAAGCATGCACCACCACGCCCAGTTTAAGAAAGCAGTTCTAAACAACATTATCTTATCTAGCTAAAATATACCTGAAGCAAGTCTTTCTTCATCCGTTGCAAGAGATTTATTTTCTATTCCATTTATGGTTTTTTCAGAAATATCAAAAACAGGGATCTCTTCTAGTCCACGAGATTTTACCTTGATTATACATTGAAAGCAATAAAAAAAAGTTACATTTCATAGTATATTAATGGTGTAAGCACTGAAAAAGAACATATATGTGATAATACATTCCACAGCCTACCATAATTAATATAGCTAATACTGCTAAGAAATTATGTCTTACTTAGCCACACAGACAAAAAATATCATTAAGAAGTATTTCCAGCCGGGCATGGTGGCACACGGTTGTAATCCCAGCATTCGGGAGGCTGAGACCAGAGGATCCGGGTTCGAGGCCAGCCTCAGCCAACTAGTGAGGCACTCTGCAACTTAGTGAGACTTGGTTTCAAAATAAGGAATAAAAAATAGGGCTGGGAGCCGGGCGTGGTGGCACACGCTTGTAATCCCAGCATTCAGGAGGCTGAGACCAGAGGATCCGGGTTCGCGGCCAGCCTCAGCTACCTAGTGAGGCACTCCGCAACTTAGTGAGACTCGGTTTCAAAATAAAGAATAAAAAATAGGGCTGGGGGTGTAGCTCGGAGGTAGAATGCCCCTGAGTTCAATCCCCAGTACCGCCAAAAAAAAAAAAGAAGACTCTCTGGAATTCTGGTTCACATTTGCCAAATACAAGGACACTTATTAAATGCTGCATGGATAAATGAATGAATGAATGATCCTATTGATCTTTTCCCCATCCTATAGTGCTTTGTAACCACACCAAATGATAGTTTCACTTATGAATTCTTCTACTATAATGTGATATATGGTATCCTGAAAAATTCAATATTCTGCGAAAACAAAACAAAGCAAACACAAACAATAAAAGAGCTCATGAGGCAGACTACTTGAAATCTCATGTAATTTATCGTCAGAATCCTACTAAGAGCAATATTTGATATCTGACCTAGTCTCCCTGGAAGTCTCGTCAGTGGACACTAATAATACTTTGGTCAATTGGGGAGGCAATATTGCTGAGATAATGTAGATGGTAATGGAGTCTGAACCAGTGGGGTGGTTATTAAGGTGGGCATGAGAACAGTGCATCCTGCCCCAGGCCCAGAGTCTCTGTGGGCTGGGGAAACTGCCTCTCTGGCACTGGCTACCTTCCTTCTGTGGCTCTAGCTGCTTCACCATCCAGTTCCCTCTGGATTATCCTCTGCTGGGGATTCAGCTCTTGCTGGACAGCTCTGGCTTCTGAGATCTAGGAATACTACTTCCTCTACTGGTCCCTTGGATGTGGGAGAGCTTCCCACTGTTAATTTCTGATTTGCTTCTTTGTTCATTCTGTGGTTTCTCAGCTCTTCCATCACTGTATTTCCATTTCCTTGCACTGAATTGCCTTTGCACAAAAGACAAAGACTGCATTTCCTCAACTAAACCCTAAGTGATAACGCTATTGAAAAGAGAGAAGGGTAAAATTAGATACACCACAGATTTCCATTGCCCAACTTGTAGGAAAAAAACCTCCATATATGTGACTACCTTATAGGAAGGCAACAGTACCCTATTGATCTATGCCATTGGGAATGTTAAATGAGGTCTTGTGAGCGATTCCAGAAATATTTTAAAAGCCCATAAGCTGTTTCCTAAGAAACACAGTCTCTTTGTCACCTGATGGAACCCTGATATTCTTCTCATCCAGAGAAGAAGCTGTAAAGCAATGTCATTAATCATATTCAAGGCACATCCCTGGTGACTGTGCCTAAGACTGTGATGTTTATGGATTGTTTACTTTCCTGGCTTTCTTTTAAGTAGTTCATTAACAGAGGAAGTGTTTGGAATGTCCTGAAAATTCCAAAATTTCTGTTGCCTTTGTTTTCTAGCAATTCATAAGAAACAACAAAGGCTTCAATTAAATCTGAGAACAAACAAGTTCCAAACCCTTTGAGAACTGCTGCAAAGGAACAGTCAGCACACACTATTAAACTCTTGTGCTAGCACCTCTTGCAAAAGACAATTTTTGATGTTTCCAAAAGAATAGGAAGATGGAATCTTCTTCGTACCCCCACCTAACATCTGCTATTGTGACTAATCTAACTTTTATTGATGAAAAGGTTTTTAAACTGCAATCACACAGGCTGACTAAGGAAAGAATAATGCAGCTCTTTGGAGTCAGGATTAAGTTGTGTTGGTTAATGGGTTTGGAAAAACAATATTATACTTGGCTTCTAGATAAATACTGCAGAGACCTCTTGTAAATCCTCCAGTAATTTTTTGTAATCCTTCACAAGTAGTAAAATCATTGCTGTGAGGCAGACAGGAGAGGAATCCACAAATAAGACATCTGTTATTGTTATATCAATGATGATATATGCCCAACTCTGAAATAACAACATTTAACAAGAAATGGAGCCTTATCCAAAATGAGATCTCACTCACTTCCATGACTTCATTTGCTGCATTAATAAGAGTAAACTGAAGTTTATAATTGGGTGATCTTATCTATTAGCATTAGTAATATATCACAGGTATAGAGCTTTATATTTTAGATTAATGGAATTTAAAATGTTAGAGAAGTCCTATGCTAACATATGACATGCATGGACAGATGAAGACAATGCTGTATTAATGAATAGAAAAATATTAGAGCTATTGGCTTTTTGTTCTGTATTTTTAAAGGAAATTTATACCCCCTCCACCAAATTTCAGCTTATTTGTTACACATTTAAAATATTTTGTTATATATTAGAACAACAATGAAAGCATGTTAAGTTTTATAGTGTTCTCATACAACACTCCCAAATCTTAATATTTAACAAATATTTAAAGACATAATTTATCACTTGGATCTAACACCTTTTTCCAGTGTACAGGTGAAAAGCAAATTAAATTCTGATCACTACAGGACATGTTACCATATGGTTAGGAGAATTTTTTTTAAGAATTCCAAGTAGGACTTTGGTGATGGAATAAGCAATTACTTGCCAGAACAGATTTACGTGCGAAGCAAAAGAGTCTTAAACAAGCTCTTTTTAAATGCCTTTAAATGATGTCTATGAATGTCTTTCTTACTACTGACTTCTTTTGACTCCTATACTTTATGTCCTATTAAAACAAATGTTTGCTCAGCTCTCTAATTCAGATGGCCCCAATTCCATATATTTCTCAATTGTCCCTTAGTCTCACACTCTGCAATGCATACACAGGAAAAGTCTTTATTTCTGTGGGTTTTCAGTTCAGGCTATACCTAATCCATTCCCAGCCCTTGCTGAAGCTGGTACAACAGGAGCCAAAGTTGGAATGTTGGGTAAATCTATTAGAAAAAGCCCTGTAGGAAAACTATAGTGGACTTTTTGAATCATCCTTTTTCTTGAGCTTCATGATTTTCTTTTCTCCTGGCACTTCTACATCTTCAGCCTGATCTTTCTTTCCCAGTTTACTTTCTTAATTCTTATTTTCTTCCCTACTATTGTATGTAAGGGCCTCTGGAACTTTGTCCCTGGTAATCTTCTATACCTTTGTAATTTTGTCTACCATGCTTGATGATCCAAAGTGAACCTCTGAGTAATGCAGAGTGGTGTGGCAGGCAGTGAGCCCTACCTAAGACTCTTGCCTTATTTCTAAAGCAGACTATATCATAGCATCATGCATAGGAGGAAAGACAATATTCTTTCTCTCTCAACCCATGAAAAGCATCCATTCTGGAGTGTCGTTTTGCCTGTTTTCATAAAACAAGTTGAAGAAATGTGTTTCTTTTTCTTTTCTTTTTTCAATTTGGTTTATCTAAAAAGCTAAATTAAATATATTTTATCTGATACCTAAAACACAACAACTATGCATATTTATGGGTTACCAGGTGATCTTGTTTTTCTTTGAATAATCATTAGTTTACATCTATATATGAAAAATGTTCAATATTACTAGCAATCAAAGAAATTTAAATCAAAACTACACTGGGATTTCATCTAACTCTAGTTAGAGTGGCAATCATTGAGAATACAAACAATAAAAACTGCTGGCAAGGATGTGGAGAAATAGGAACTCTTATATACTGTTAGTGGTATTGTAAATTGCTACAACCAGTATAGAGGTTCTTCAAAAGACCAGGAATGGAACAATCATATTACTTAGTTATATTTGGTATCTTTCCCAAAGAATTAAGGTCAGAATACTATAATGATACATGCATACCCATGTTTATAGTAGCACAATTCACAATAGAAAAATTATGGACCCAACCTGAGTGTCTATCAACAGATGAATGGATAAGGAAAATGTGACACACACACACACACACACACACACACACACACACACACACACACAGAGGAACTTTATTCAGTCATAAAGGACAAAATTATATCATTTGTAGGAAAATGGATAGAAGTAGAGAATATTATGCTAAATAAGATCAGCTAGTCTCAGAAAGGCAAGGGTAGTGTATTTTCTCTCATATCTTGTCATGCAGAAGCTAGAGAGAAAATGAGAAACAAAAGAGACTTCAGATAAATGAAGAGAGAGATCAATAGAATACTGGAAGGGGATTGGGGAGGAGAAAAAGGATAATTGAGGAAGAAAACAGTTTAAATAATACTATGTCCATATATGAAGGTATCACTATGAATATCACTAACATGTGTCGGGGGAGTAGGGGGGATGAGGAGGGAAACACACAAGTGATATATGCATATACATTTGTTTCACTTTGAATCTTACTATGATTTATAATTACAATGTACCAATAAAAGTATAAAAAGGTCATTTAACCATTATTGAGAAAATTGATAACTGTTGCTGATAATGATTTCTTAACTGTTCGTTAATTTATCATCTTTACCCTCCTTAGTCACCTAGGCCTATAGCTATATCTAAGAGCTAAGGTCCTTCATCTACAAGCTTAGTCCTCCTTAATCGCTGGGCTCAGATTTTGAGTCTGGGAAGAAAATTAGATTTTGCCTCAGCAGGGAATGGGATCTATAATTAGTCTTGCTTCTATAAGATTCCTAAGACCTGCTGCTTCAATATTAGTTCAGGTCCTCATATATCCCTCTTCATCTTTCTGTGCAAGGTGCAAATAGGCATATCCTTGGGTTTTCAGATCACCATTCCAAGGTCCTATAGGCACTGGCTTTCTGCCTTGGATCTCAGACCACTGGCAGATACCTTGAGGTCTCTTGTTGTCACCTTTCTCAGAGACTAGAACTCATTCCTGGTACCTATAGCTTCTAAATAGGGCCCTGATCCTCAAATTGCCTTAAAATATTCACTGTCATACACTAAGTCTGAGGAGCACGTAGATTGCAATACTTTGGTGGCAGTTTTCATTGACCAGATGAACTCCTTTGAATACAGATGTTAATTTGTACTTCTGCATAGTGGTGGCCAGCTCCACCACTGGGTCAGATTCTTGCTTCAGTATGGATCTGCCCCAGCTTCCTCCTTTTTTCCAACCACTCAGTAAAATCTTAGTATGCTCAACAGACCATTTTATACAAATAGGACAATTTTCACTGGTTTTGTTATGAGACAAAATCATGAATTATTTTAGAAGTGTCTGATGTATTACATTGTTATACCTCCAAAACAATGTTTATTAAAAAAAATAAAAATAAAAGGTAGCTTCTCATTCAGCTGTGGAGACAGAAAACTACAAGTCCTTGTTTCTGTCCTCAGAGTGTTTACATTCCAATTGAATAGCCAACTGCTCATATTTGCATGTGCACACAAGTTGAGCATATGTACACAAACAGTGCATAAGGCAATATCAATGCTAATCAAACAATGAGAAGTGCCAGAGGACTTCAGGTAAGAGAGAGATGACTCTGGGTGCGTGAACAGGGAACACTTTTGGCAGGGGGTAGGACTCAGAATATTGACTTAAAAAGCAGAGACATGGCTAGACATGGTGGGTGGTACATGCCTGTAATCCTAGTACTTTAAAGGCTTAGACAGGAGGATCATAGGTTCAAGGCCAGCCTCAGCAACATTGTGAGACCCCTTTTCAAAACAAAAAATAAAATAGGGCTGGGGGTAGAGCTTAGAGTTCAAACACCCCTGGATTCAATCCCAAGTACTCCCAAAGCCCATGCACACATATAATATAGACAAGTGTAGGGAGAAAAAAAAAAGATAAAAAAGTTTGGAGAAGTACCATGAGCACCAGGTGAAGACATACCAATGTTATTGGAACTAAAAATTTAGAAAGGGGGCAACGAGAAAAAGATTGCCTGTATTTTTAATCAGTCTCAACTGGAAGGGATACAGTTTTCTCATTCTTATAGCAAAATTGGAAAGAACTTCCTGGCCTTCAGACTTAGAGAGTGACATGCCATATTAGCAGTGGCTGTCAATGGGAGAAAGAGTTGGCTCCACCATGACACTGAAAGGAGCCTGAGATATAACACTTTCATTTCAGCACACAATTCTATGAAGGCAGAGATACTGAGTCTTTCCCATTTCCACTCAAAACCCCCAGCTTCTCTGGGAGGCCTGCTTTTCTCAACAAGGCCGTAGTCATACATTGTGATTACATTTTGTATGTACTGTATGGATATGTTAGAGAAATGAGAAAGGGGAATTGTCCTGGTTCTGGTATCTGTCCTTTCCCTAATGGGGGGAAGTCTCAGTTTAGGATTCAGGTTACTTTCCTAGTACTACAAGCATGAAATGTGGGAGTGGGGTGGGGGAAAGGAGGTAGGAGAGGCAGAAGGAAAAGCAGAAAGAGAGACAGAGTGAGAGAGAATTCCTTTCTGAATGAGCAGTAAGGTCAACTTCCTAGAGTGCTATAACTCAATCCCGTGCTAAATTGGGATTGGAAATATAGGGGAATGCTGGCACTGCAGTGCCATGTGTATGCTTAGGGAACTGTAGTTTAAGCGTGATGTGGGAAGGGTTTTGCACCCTCTCATCCTAATGTCTATGCCTCTTTCCTACCTGCCTCCAGCTCATTCCTGCTCCTCAGCTGCTCAAGACTCCTTGCTTCTCACTCATGTGAGTTGTTTTCATCATGTTCTCACTGCTGTGATCCCCAATGCTGACTACTGCACGACTTAGAGGAGGGAAGATTTATTTGCTCACAGTTCTGGAGATTTCAAGTGTTCAATTCAGGTCAATCTAGATGAAGTCTGTGGAGCTTAGGATATTGCAGCAGGAGGGAGGGAGGGAGAGAGAAAGAGAGAGAGAACCATCTGCTTTATTATCATGGAGGCTATAATCAAGAAAGAGAGCAAGGAGGGACCATATATCATCCCCAAGGCCATATCCCTAGGGATTCCTCCTCAGTAACCAAGCCCTGTCTCCAACATGGCTGCCTATTCTCCCTGAGGTCTCAGAGGGACATTATAAACCCAAATCATTACATGTGTTCCCTCCAAAATAGCACTCTAATCCAACATGTCCCCTTTCTACCAAGCCCATCTACAACTCCTAATATCAGTGCTACCTATATGCCATCTATCAAATGCTTACTATGTCCTTGGCACATATGATTTCCATTAATATTTACTCGGTCACAGGGAAATACCAACTCTACTACCAAATGTGGAGCAACTAGTCAAACTTTTCTGACCATCAGTTTTCTCATTTACCAAATATGGAGAAGAACTTACCTTATCAGTCAGTTTTAAGATTACAAAGGATGAAACTGAGACTCAGAAACTTAGGTCATACACAGTGAAAATGTGCTAAGCCAGGGTTCAACTCCTAGGGTCTGACAAGTTTGTGTTTATCTGATTCTACTATGCTATAGTGTATTTTGAAGCTCTGAGTGTGGGTTGAGAGACATGACATGAAATATAGGATGACAATTAATTGGAATTTCAGGTGAATGATGAGTAACTTTTTAGTATAAGTGGATACCAAATATTGTATGGGACAAGCTTATTCTTTGTTAGTCACTGTTTATCTGAAATTAGTAATTAACTGTTTTATTTTTGAAATCTTGGAGCCTTACGAATATGCTATAAATTTTACTATGTGGACAATTGCTGAAGTATGAGGACTGTTCTCCTTAAGGCTAACAAGAGCTATTTTTTTCTTATCAAGTCTTAGCCTGTTAGAACTGGAAAGTTTCTTAGAGGCTCTTTAGTGCTCATTTTTACCAATGAGTAAAGATTTGGATGGGGAAATGACTTGCTAAGGACATAATGCTTATAAAGGTCAGAGACAAGACTTGAAGTCAGGGATCCATTATCTTTGTTTAGTGCTGAATCCACTATACTTAGAGCTGTGGAAAAGTTCAGAATTCACCTGAAGTTTTCTGGAGAGAGAAGCATGGCCATCTCCTACATCATAGGGGCTTGATCAATATTTTGGTGAAAATTATGATTTGCTATAACCATAAATACACATACACATTCATCCTTAGGACTTGAGAGGGTATGCTTATATCTTCTAAATGTATTAATTATCAATTCCTATTGATAAATATGAAACTAATTCAAGTCAATCAATTATTTTTGTGGTACTGAGGACTGAACCCAGGGGTGGTCTACCTCTGAACTATACCCTCCAGCACTATTTTATTATTATTATTTTTAATTTTGAAATAGGATTTCACTAGTTGCAAAGGGCCTTGGTAGGTTGCTGAGGCTGGCTTTGAACCTTTGATCTTCCTGTCTCAGCCTCTTAAGTACAGGGATTATAGGCATGTGCTACCATGCTCAATCAGTTTTGTATATTACCAAAGTGTTTGGGAGCTAATAGAGAAATTAGGGTGGTGTAACATCTGAATTAGGGGAAAGAGAGAAGCTTAGAACTGTGCTACTCAAAAAGGAGGCTAGTTCCAGATGAGGTATGCTGCGAGTGTATGTTACACTTCCAACTTCAAAGACAGTACAAAAAAGTGTAAAATGTCATAATTTTTATATTAATTATAATTAATTTTTGATATATTTGTTTTACATAAAATATATTGTTAAAATGATTTACCTATTTTCACTTTTTTTACTATGCTATTATAAATATTTGCATTATATAAGTGTATCAGGTTATATTTCTTGTGGACAGCACTGTTCTATAAGATTTGCTATTTATTTAAAGAGAGAGAGAAAGGGAGAGAGAGAGAGAATGAGAAATTAGGACATACAATAGACACACATCTTGCCATCTGTCTACAATACTATCTCTGATAGTATTTAACTCATTTATTTGCTTCATTGAAAATTTATGAAATTATTTTGGAAAGTATAAACCATTATGGAACTATAGCATAATAAATAATTGTGCTTTTTTTTTTTTTTTTTTTTTTGTACTGAAGATGAAACCCAGGAGTTTCTACCTCTGAGCTACACCCCCAACCCTTTTTAATTTTTTATTTTAGACAGGGTATTGCTAAGTTTCTGAGGCTGGCTTCAAATCTGCAATCCTCCTGTCTTAGCCGTCCATAGATCAGCTTGCAAGTCAGTTGGATTCAGTTTCAGCATAACACTGTTGAGAGCCCAGGCTTCAAGCCAGCAAAACTTGAGTGTATATAGACTAGGATTACAGGGTGTTCCACCATGCCCAGTCTCATTGTGGTTCTTGAGAAAGAAAACAGTTGGCTTTCAGAGCCAACATTTGCTGACCTCAGGCTGCTTACCTCTTTGGGGCAAGTCATTTAGGCTGAGTTCAGTGCCACCGGGAGTCTCTGAAAGATGAGGCCTGCCCCCAACACCCATGGAACACAAGACTGCAAGAACAATGAATAATGTGGTCCCATTGTTGCTGACAGATGGGAATCATTCACCGTCTAGTGTGTGTTTTCTGAAATGCTCTTGAGTTCATGCCCCCACTGGGGCTGTTGCCATGGTCAGATGCTTTACAGCGTCAGCCCTTGCCCCTTACTTTTCTTTTCCAGCAAAGAGAGAACTTTGCTGCAAGTTTCACAATTGTAAAAATATTTTACTAGTCAGTGCCTTTGTAATCTCTTCTTGTATTTCCCATTAAAGTTGGGTGATTCACAGATCCAGATAATAAAAGCTATTAGATATGGGGAGGGGGAGGCACAGTCTGATTCCATTTCATTAGAAAGAGCCCTCAGAAAGTTTTGTGCAGGCAGAGCTGCATTCTAAAGTCCTCTCTTGTTTTGGAAATTCTATGTTTTTAGCTCTCGCTTCTGGTGTGGAGGCGCTTTTGAATTTTTGGTTAGTGGCAAAAGTCAGAACATCTACTTCTGATGTCAACTTATCCCTGGTAGGAGAAAAGAAGAATATTTTGGAAGATTTTTTTTTTCCACTTCAACCTCATCTTTGTTAGTGCATGTGCACTCCACCTGACCTTTCTTGGTTCTGTTTTTAATTCTCCTCATATACCAGCTTTTAGTGGAGACTGTGTGCTTTAAGTAACGAAGGTCAAATTTCCGAGCCCTTGTGTGCTCACCCAATGATTTCTAGCCCTCTTTAATCCTTCCCTACACCAACTGCTGCAGTAATGAGGGGCAAGGGGCGGCTGAGGATTGAGGTCATGGGCTTTCAGTTTGTTGTTATATATTTCTCTGGTGCCTACGTGGAACAGCTCTTCTTAGTTTCCTAGAGGTGGGCCAAAAGAGAAAGGAGAAAAGGAAATAAATTGCTGAATTTCAATAAAACATACCTATAGTATTTGTGTCTTTTCCTGCCACATTGTGCATCTTTGTTAGCAAAGGAAAGGGGAAGCTTTCAGATGTCATATAAAGGAATGCATCTAGGTGCATACAATAAGTGCTGCCACTTGGCCATGCAGAAGGAGCGGTAGTCTTTTGCTCAGAAATATGGAAGTGCAAGGAAGTGTCTTTCTGACTGAAAAACTGGCATAGCTCTTGCTCTCCTTAAAGTCTTCTTAAAGGCATCTGCCTATCACCTCTCAGGATGTTCATGGCATTAAAAACTCCTTATCTTTTTAATCTCTGCAAGTATGCATAAAGATAGAATTCTAAAGATATTGAATTATGAATCCAGGACTCATTAAATATATCTGTGATTATTCTACAGCCTTTATTGTAAAATAGAACAAATTTAAACTGTCAGCTGTGTAAGAGTCATTCCTGAAAATTTTAATGGGACTATATGTTGAGTTACAGACCCTGTGCAAAGCTGTGATTATGGCTTTGGACTTTAACACCGAAGACTGCTATATTTGATGAAATGCCAAAAGGGATTTTTGAGATACAATAATAAACATTTTCCCTCCTGGAATGAATGAATGGGAGAAAGGAAGGGAAAAAAAGTCACTTTGTTTACTTGTTTCTGTGTTTGTTTGTTCATTTACTTATTCAGAGGCATTCAACAAATATTTGCTAAATATATACTACATTTACCAGGTACTCTGTTAGGTATGGAGATATTCTGTCTACTGCTACTACATATTGATATAAAGAGTCAAGCAGTTATTGAAAAAATTCAGGCAGTATTTTCATCTGGTTAACTATTAGGTTTTTTTTTTTGTTTTTTTTTAATTTGTTCTTGCTGTATGATGAACACTCTACTCACTCTCATGGACATATTGGTATCAGTCACAACCCTTAAGGGGACACAGTTTATTAGGTAAATATGAGACATACATCATCAATATCCTTAATATAAGAACACACATGGCAAATGCCACAGAGCAACATAGAAAGTGGTGGCAAAGATGACTGTTGACAGGAAAGCTTCACTGGATACCAACAAAGAATCATCACAGGAAATGACACTAAGGGCAAGCCTTGAGAGATCTAGCAGGCAGAGAGTAATAGAAGGCAACAAAGAGTTTCCAGGAGGAGAGATTATCAAAAAGACATCACCAAGTCTGAAGACTGTGCATAGTCTTTGAAATAAAGTATGGACACACAACACCTCATAGTTGAAGGGCCTTGAATGCAAGGCCCAAGAATTTTGAGTATGCTCTGTAGGCAATATCAGAAAGATGAGTCTGCACATTTGGACTCCCTTAATCTTGCAAGCACTGGGGATCATGTGTACTTGAGAAGTGGTGAAGAAAAATGTGGGTGTGCATCTTAGGCTTTAAAGTTCCTGCTTTGCTTCTCATTTTACCCATCTCCTTTTAAAACTTTTTTCTTTTTGTGCCAGTCCCTTTTCAAGCTATTTTGATTCTGAGTTTTATAAGACAGTGCTTATAAATTGTTCATGCTAATCAGTGAATAACAGCAAACTGTTGTTCTTCAATACCAATCTCAATATCATGTATGAGGAAGGGAATGGAGAAGGGTGGGATCCGGGGGAAAGCTCACCAAGTGCTGTGTGCATGTATTCTTTATCACTCTGAACCTCATTATAATGTATGATTATGATGTACCAATAAAAGTATATCAAATACTTTTGGGAGGTAAGTATCTTGTTATAGTATGCTTAGCAACATTCTTAAAAATAGCGACGAAGCATTTGCTTTTTCTTTGTTTTACCTTAGTTTACTTAAAAGTCCTTATTTATCTGATCCCTCCACTTACCTCCCAAAACTATTAGTAAATAAATCTGTACTCAGAATTATAATATCACTATTTTTAAATTAAGTATACATATTTAAAGTCTATTTTTTATTGTTAAAAGTATTTTGCTAAAAGAAATTTAAACTGTTTTTTATATTGCCTTGATGGATGTGTATGAAATACTACAATGTGTGCTCATTGTCTAAAAACAGTATATTTAAAAAATAATTTTAAAAAACCAGTTGAGCGGGGCGTGGTGGTGCACACTTGTAACCCCAGTACTTGGGATGCTGAGACCGGAGGATCTGGGTTCGAGGCCAGCCTTAGTTACTTAGTGAGGCTTTCCACAACTTAGTGAGACCCTGTTTCAAAATAAAGAACAAAAAATAGGACTGGGGGTGTAGCTCAGAGGTAGACTGCCCCTGGGTTTAATCCCCAGTACTGCAAAAACAGAAAAACACAAAAACCCAAAGCAACAACATCAATAACAAAAACAGTATAGTTTGTAAAGGCAGCCAGGGCAACACCCTTGCATTTTAGAGAGGTGATCAGTAGTCATGTCATATGGGACTCTGAATGCACAGGATTCTAAAGATGAGTGGTTTTGAAGCAAGTGAGTGCTCCTATTAGAAGGATTCAGGGAAGACACTAAGTGCCCACTGCAGCTTTATTATGAGACCAGAACTTCCCAGATGGCTGACATAGGAAGAAATGAAATGGTACATTAGGAGCAAAAAGCAGGTATCAGACTGAGAAAACTTCTAAACTGTAAAATTCCATCTCTTCTGAGAAACTGCCTTCCAGATCATGCTCTAAAGAGCTAGCAGATGAAAGTACTTGGGAAATTATCATGTGTGTTGTGTGTATGGGGAGTGTATATAACTCTAAATATTTAACTTACATGTGTATTTATTTCTGAAAGTTACATATAGTACATGAGTACAGAAGACTAATAAAAATCCGCTTTCCTATCATGATCTGTAGAGTAAGCAGTGAAAGTCCCTTCCTTCTCTGCAGGCTTTTTTCCCACCCATGTTTACTATTGTCTAATCTCCACGGAAGTCACCACTATCAGTGTTTGGATTCTTTCAGAACTTTTTCTATACATTTACACACACACACACACACACACACACACACACACACACACACACACATCTATGTGTTGTTTTGGCTTGTTGATTCATATGACAGATATTTTCCCATCACTTGATTTTTGGGACCATTCTATATTTCACATCATTTTTTTTTTTTTTTTTTGTACTGAGGACTGAGCTCAGGGGCATTTTATTTCTGAGCTATACTCCAATCCTTTTTTTGGTTTTGTTTTTGAAACAGGGTCTTGCCTGGAACCTGTGATCTACCTGTCTCAGCCTCCCAAATATTGGGATTACAGGTGGTGTGTTCCACTACACCTCACTATTACTTGTTCTTTTAATTACTGCATAGGTCTACAGAACATGGATTCCTATAGTTTATTAACCATTCCTGTATTGATGACCATTTAATATGTTTCAAGTTTTTTTAAAATTATCAAAAAGAGTGTTATAGTATCATCCTAACTCTTTACATATATTAGAGTATTTCCTCAAGACAGTTACTTAGAAGAAATTTTACTGAGTCAATGAGTATAAATTTTGAAAAAGATAATACTGGGATATTATTATTTGGCAAAGATCTGAATCCAATTGAAATCCAAAATCCAGGTTTCTATCAAAGTCACCCCCAAAGTTACTGACTTTTTATTTTTTAGATTATGCTCAAAATCCATCCCAGAAACAAAAGACTGCTTGTAATGAGAAATTTTCATCACATGCATCTAGATACAGGGCTGCCACTCTATTTTGTAGTACCGAGCACTAAAAAAAGGCTTTTCAAGGTATAGTATAGCTTTACCAGATAAAATCATGCATGGTCTTCATAAAGTACAGCCTGGGCTTTGAAGGTATATAAAATAATTAGGTAGACTTTTGTTTTGGGGATATCTAGATTATCCATAGCTTTGTTAAGTGATAGAAAATCTTGATGAAAGAGAAGACCGGCTGGAGTGTCCAGTACTGATTTCTCTTTGGCACATTGTTGATGATGATATTTTACATTTTATCTTCCTCAAACCATCTTATATAGTAACACATTATATAGTAAATAGATAAGCAAATTCTAAAAAAATATGTACTGATCATTTAATTTTTAAAAAATTCACAGGGAAAATTATCCAGAATGTCTAGTGTGACTTCAGTTGTTATTTTTTTTTTCATACAATGATTACATAGTCTTTCAAGAAACTGCCTTCAGTGTTAGAGGAAAGTTAGCCAAAAGTCTGAACTGAGTTTTGAGATTGAACTTGATGGAAATACTCTCCACAACCCAGCTTGAATGGAATGCATCCCTGTTCTGTTGGTCAGTGGCCTTTAGAATGTGGACATGGAAAAGAGAGGGTTGGGCATCCAGACCCTGCAGGTGGAAACAATTAAGATTCAAAAGCGATTTTGAAAACGGATTTGCTTTTCCCTTTATTCTCCACATAAAAAGTAGTAGTGCTAGGTTCCTAAAATCTCTTGCCCACTCATTAAATAAATGCATTAGTAGGGCATTTGAAGCTTTATTGCTTATGATTTAAAATCTGCCTTATAAAGCATATGGGATATGTATGTATGTACATCTATAAACACACGTATATGGTCAAATCTGTATTTCACATCAAACATGTACTGTATGTTTCACTAGGGAGACAAGACCCATGTGTTTTGCAGAAGCTTTTAAAGCTGTTTCATTTATTTTATTAGCCTTTAATGAATGTAATTAGAACCCAAGTAATTAAATGCAATTGTGCTCAGTATGTTCCTGTTGTAAATTGCCCTAAACAATGTGCATCGTGTGAACAAATTTGTGGGATTAATCGAGGATAGATAATGTTTTTGGATAGTATTTCACACTAAACGGCCGCAGAGAGAAACAAAGAAGCTGGCGCAGTGTCATTAATCTTAGTCAACTGGCAGCTCTGGTGTAATTTGCATGACTTAGGCAGTGACACAGGATGAGGCTTGCTTGGGATGGGTGTTAGATCACTATGATACGTATGTATTTATTCCCCTTTAGTCTCCTGATTTATAAGCAGAAAGAAGTTTGCATGTGGAAGCAGCTAAAAACAACAGTGTTAATGGAAGGTGTTGTAGATTACCCGAATTATTACTGGCAATGTATATGTTCCTTTGTTTTCATATTGAGTATTCCTGTTTTATGTCTGTTAAGAAGATATTTGTGAATCCCTGTTAAGATGGGGCCGGGGGTGGGGGAGCAGATATATTGTGGCTGGGTAGTGGGATATCCATGGAAGAAGTTTGGCCTTTTTGTTTTTCTCTGTCCATATCTAATATACATTGATTCATTGCTGTAGGAACTTCTCCTTTCTGCAAGAGGCACTTTTGAATTGCATTATAGAAACCCTTCAAACTCCACTTAAGAAAATATCATTTGGAAATAAGCACTTGGGAACACAGAGAACAAATGCAAATGCCTTCCTTTTTCATCGTAAGACGTAGAGTACAACTCTGAATTACAGAAACAATTAGATAAGACATTCTAAGAAAAGCACACAAATTGAGCTTCAGATGTCATAACAGATGACAAACACAAGGTAAGTGAATTTGGGGAGTTTTGAACTGCAGTGACCATGCCCCTGTGACCTAACGGACATGCTAATCTCTGCTTGCACAAGGCTATCTGACATTTATGAGCAGTTGGCTCAGGCCATTGTGTTCTTTTTCTTCTGATTGAGATGAAGTTGCTTTAGAAATTACCTATAAGACAGCCAAATAATTCTGAGGGCAGCACATAAAGCTATATTGTCTTTGCAAATGCAGCGATTACAAACAAGCTATATTTAAATATCTGAGATGAAATCTTATTTACAAAGAGGTATATCAACTCTAAAGTATAAAGAAAATTTTATTATTAACCAAAGAACTACATTTCATGGTAAATTTTATATTGAACTTAATACAATCTTATCTTCTGCACACACCTATTTTATTTGATATTAATTTCTTCTCATTAAGGAATTATATAGCTTATCCTTCCAAAGTTCAATGAAAACCACAAACTTTAATGAATTTTATTCTCAGAAAAAAAAGACTTCTCTTGCCTTAGTGAATATATATCTTTAAACAAAGCTTGCTAGATCACAGAAACTTAGTCTCTCTCTTCTCTCCCTTTCTCTCTCTTACATCTATGTGGGCACCATAGTATGGGCAAAAGCATCTCATTGTACATTCTTATTTCAAGAATACTTAAAACAACAAAACAATTAACAATTCATGAGCATAACTGACTCCCATTAATATGCCACTGATCCATTAATATACACTTGTATTCATCATTTAAAGACCTAAGACAACAGTATCTATTCTCTGGTCAGGCATGTCAATATCACATTACAAGGATTCATCCTTGACACAGTGCTTAGATTGTGGTAATGCAAAAACTAGTATGGTGCCATGGCTATAGTTAAAATGATGCAGTATATTGAAAACTTTAAATATTATGCAAATCTCTTGGAATGAGTAGAGGTCTGAGAATAGTTTAATATTGGATTCCTGCTTATTTTTTCACCCTGGTTGGGCATCAGAATGAGGAGGAAAGAAAAATGTTGCCTATGTTGTCAACTCTTCTTTCCATGGATATCATTGTCCCCGGAGGACCCTTTTATTTAATAGATCAAAAGACAGTCTTTCCTACTCTAGAAGAAATATCATTTTAAAAGGATGTAGACTGGTAGCTCCTCGACTGGGCATGGTAGAATTCAGTCAGTGTGTTGTCTGAGAGATTACTACCATTTCTATGTGCTCTCTTGTCCAAGTCAAAAATACATGTGTGGCAGAAGTAATTTGTCCAGAGAAGAATTTCTACTCAGTTGCACAGAGTAAATGAAAGTAATTTACTGAAAGTCTTTGCCCAGTATTATTTTGGTATGCAGTCCAAGACGTGATTAGAGGCACCTATACATGCCAGATATGTCATTAATTGTTATGTCAAGTCTTCAAGGGAATCATGATTGATGCCACAAGGTTGCAAAGTCTGGCTTCCCTTGGAGAATTCAGTATTTTTTGTACATATTACCACATTCAGCTTTATATTTATACAGTGATGTATATACTGTTAACTTAAATCTTACAAGCTGTTGTCTTTTAAACTTATTGGTTGCTTCTGAAATTAAACCCCAAAAGATATACACATAAATATAGATGTTGAGAAGGAAAAAATATATTTTTTGAAAATCAGAGTTGTCTACATTAAGACACTTATTATGAGGACTTAAAGATAGGCATAATTAAAGCTATTGAAGTATCTATACTATAAAACTCTTGTTAGGATGCTGAGAATAAAGAGAGATATCCATAAGAATCTATGCATTATAAACAAGTGGGTTTGTTTTTATGAGAGATCATATTTTTAGAAGAAATGTAGAAAATAATTGTTCTGAAATATCCTATGTGTACTTGTGTTCTCTGCAGCCCTTTAAACTTTCTGCTCCTTAATATTCCTATCTCCAGCTGGGCATAGTGGCATACACTTGTAATTCCAGTACTTGGGAGACTGAGACGAGAGGATTGAAGGTTAAAGGCCAGCCTCAGAAATTTAGTGAGGCTCTGAACAACTTAGCGAGACCCCTGTTTCCAAATAAAAACTGAAATAGACTGGGGGTATAGCTTGGAAGTGGAATGCCCCTGAGTTCAATCCCCAGCAACACACACATACATACACACACACACACACACACACACACACACACACACACAAATTCCTATTTACAAAATGGATGAAACTCTGAAAGAATTTAAAAGCTTGGCACAGTGGTGCATGCCTATAATCCCAGTAGCAGGTTCAAAGACAGTGTGCAGGTAACTTAGTGAGACCCTGTTTAAAAAAAAATGTGTTGGGAGGTATAGCTCAGTATTAGAATGCCCCTGGGTTCAACCTAGTAACCAACACACACACACACACACACACACACACACACACACACACACACATTTGAGAAAGGAACTAAATTTCTAGAGGCTAGTATTCAATGGAAAAATAACATTTTCAGTTAATGATATTTGAGTGGTAGCTCATAATGTGTCATTCATGGTGATGTACAGTGGAAGATACCTTGGACTAAGTCTAAAACTGGGGTCCAAATGCTAGCTTTGTGTGTATAGATGTATGATCTTAGGCAACTCATAGTTTCTTATCCATTATGAAGGAATTATAAGACCTAGTTTAAACCAGATTTTTGGACAGGACATTTTAGCTAGACAAAAATCTTGAGACTGTCCAGAGAAGCAGATGCTGTAGAACTTTCTGAGCATGTGCCTGGGTCTAGTAGTGGTTACATGCCCATGCAGCTAATGCAGAGTAGCAGAAAGGCAATTGGAATGAGATCCACACAGAAATGCAGTAAGTCTACTTAACTTTGCTGAGTCTCAGAGTTCTCATTCATAAAATGGGAATAATAGGACTATCCACCTCTTAAGGGTATTATGAAGGTTAAATTAGTTCTAGCACTAGTGCCTTGTATCCCAGACAACAATAAAAATGTTATTATTTTGAAGCTGGAGATCAAACCTGGGGCTAAGCATGTGCTTTACCAGTGAGCTATACCTCAGCTCCTATTAAATAACTTTTAATCCCCTTTCAAGTTCTATGATTTTTTGATGTAAAACTTTTCAGAATTTCCAATGAGGTCTGAGTTCTAAGATGAAATGCCAGGCAGAAGCATCATCAAAGTTGAATCGTAGGAGAGTTCTTTGTTTCAGATGGGGCAAAGAAGTATTGGGCAGAGATGGGGGTGGTGGTAGATGTGGTAGTTGTCCAGTGCTGCTGGCCAGAGGCAGGAAGAGAGAATCAGCATCCCTTGGGTGGTTGCACATAGAAGTCACAGTGAAGATAGCACAAGCAAATGAGGCAGGGTCATAGTATTAGTAGCACCAGGGAGAGTTCCCAGGGTCCAGTAATCAGTAAGGAAGGAAACAAGTACCTTTTCTTTATCCCTTGGGCTCTCTGATCTTTTCTAGTTAGATCCCCCTCTCTACCTCCATCCCTTGAAGCAGAAACCTTTTTGTTGTGTAAGTGCTGAGGTCTGTAAGGAAATTTCTGATACAAGAAGACTGTCATTCACCTAGGAGTGCTTAAGGCCTATCTGAAATCAAGGCCACCATTTTGCAATGGCCAGTTCTGTGGCAGCCATTCCTTCATAAAGAACAATCTTAAATAGGAATTCCTATTTCCATAAAAGGAAAACTTTTATGTAAAGTAGGCCTTTGATTCAAGACCAAAACAGTCTTGTTATTTAAAAATAAAATAATTTAGTGGCTTGAAGCAATGCTGTTTTCGATTTGTTTGGGTAAGGGAGGTACTTCTTCTGAGTTAATTGTCCTGAATTTGTACCAGCTTGTCAGTACTAGAAGGTTACTTCATGGCCAGTTCTCTCTTAGAGCTTTCTCTTTCCTGGACTTCCATAGCCCACAATCTTGCTTTTCCTTTTATCATGCAGGGATTCTATCTTGAATTTGATTTTAAGCACAGGCTCTTAGTAGCATTAGGTTATTTAAGAGATTTGCACATAGAATTAAATATGTTATTTAAAGCTAATTTAAGCTAACGATAATTTAACTTTCATAAGACTCTTAAAATGATCCTTCTTTTTATGTGTTCCTTGATGGTGATCTTGTCAATCACCATATCACCACATGGTTTTTGTTTTGTTGTAATAACCAAATGTCTTCTGTGTTTCTGTCTCCAGCTCAAACCCCTTTTCCAGATTTAACAAACTGTCTACTGTGCTTTCTCAAGTGGTTGTATCCAAAGCACCTCAAACTGAAGGCATCTAAGTTCAGAATTCAGCCTGATCCCCTATATCCAGTCCTTCTCCAGAGTTCCCTATCTCTGTGAACCTGCAACTGCTGGGCAGAGAAAACCAGAGGTCCTTCTTGATGCTTCCCCCCTGCCCCCTTGTCTGGTTTATCCCTGAATTCTGTCAATCAGACCTCCTAAACACTTCCTTCACTTTCTGTCCTCTCTGTTGCCAGCTTACTGAGAGTTCTGGTATGTGCTACCTTGCACTTTCACTCCCGACTCTTATAAAATAATAGTTACTTTTTCATATTATGGGCAGAACTACCTTTTGAAAGTATACATCTTCTCAAGATTCCTCTCTGCTCAGAATCATCCATACTTTTTCACTGCTCTTGAGATGAAGGCCAATATCCTAGACAGGGTTTACAAGAGACTGTGGTCTGGCACCAACCCTTGCTTCTAGTCTCTACTGCTAGCACTTGCCTTCAGTCTTGCTACACACAACCCACATGGTCTTTTTCATACTTAACAAGTTCAGTTTTTCCCATTGGCTTCAGGGTGTTCTCAAACATAGGATTCCTTCATCCTCCAACTCCCTCTCTGCCTAATTATCCTCTACTTATTCTTCAGTTCCCTGTGTAAATAATGCTTTTGCTCTCATGGAAGTCTTTTTGATGACCTGGACTAGATGCAGTCTCTCTGGATTATAAGTTCTTTGATGACAGACACCATATCTATTTGGCTTATATATTGTTCTTCTAGGAAGGATGGAGTAGAGTGACTGGCCCAAAGTAGTTACTCAATAAATACCTTTCAAGAGGATGAAAGCGCTTTGCTAGGATTATCTCCATCATAATTGCTTTAATCTTGTAGATCCAAAGAATGATTTTTCTCTCCTTGAGGTTTATATGTTTTACTTATTTTATTCTCTAGTCATCTTTCTCTGATTTTCTTTTATCTGTTTCTATATCTTAAAGATTTTCTTCTTTCTCTCAGCCCATGAATATGCATATGCGTTGGTGTCTTCTTACAGCATTACAGCATTATCCCTTCAATTTTAGCCATCTCGCCCAGGATTTTCCCTCGGTTATTATTTCACAGCTTTCTGAAACATCTTCCAACACAAGTTCTGTCTGAGTCAGTCATCATGAAACACAGTCACACACATCTTTCACCCCATGGTATACATCTTATAGTCACTGAACTGCTTCTAACACATTTATTCCTGCTGCAAGCTGTGTGGGATTATCAGAGATAGTCACCCAAGCAAGTGTGTTTCTGACTAGTCATTTTGTGCCCAACACCTTGAATGACTAGACACTGCTTTTGTTGAAAGGCTGAAGGCATGTGGTGTTTGGTGACAGAATTTTCAATTTTACACTAGACCATGCCAGGCAGCAGATGGCATGGGTCATCACAAAATTTATCTTTGATTCTGCTTCATTGTTTGCTAATATCACCATAAGATTTCTGAAACCATTCACCACAATGCTCATTTTTCTGTTTCTTTATTATAAAACCCGTAGAGCCGTATGATGTGCACACAGAGTAATAATTCTTTTCTTGCATTTTTATTGGGACAATTTCTACTCCATTTTTTCCTGTCAAGGATTGGAAAGCATAGTTACAAAGAAAATGTCTTGTAATAAGTGAATATCTTTGTATGTATGTATCTATCATCATCATCATATTGTCTACTATCCCCTCTGCCATTCATTTAGGATATCTCCACTCTTTATTTCTCACTCCCTCTTTATTTGGAACTGACCCTGTGCTCAGTCCCGGGGTGGGGGCAGGCTAAGAGGAAGCAATCAGTGGGTTTCATGCCCTTGACCACAGAGATTAGTTTGAGCTAGTTACAAAGCTGAATTCAGAATGGTGTCTAGGTCAACATTCTCACTGCACTGCTATAATCCAAAACAAATGAGAGGAAGGAAGATACATTTTCTCACAGTTTTTTTGAGATGCTTGGTTCAGTCCATGTGTGGCTAGGGTCTGCTGGTCAGGGCATGGTGCTGGGAAGCAGAGAGAGGGAGAGAGATGCTCTGCCCTCACATCATGGAGGCCGGAAAAAGAGAGAGCAAGCAAGCAAAGGGATTTAAGGACATAAGCACAATCCCCCAGGCCACATCCCCCAGGGACCCACCTTCCTCAGCCACATCCCAGTGGCACCTAGGTTACCACTCAGATAAACCCGTTCCAATGGATTTATCTGCTGATGAGATTGCAACCCTCCTGACTTAACTATATCAACCCTGAGCTCTTTAGGGCACATTCTAATTTGACCATGAAAATGGTCAGGCCCAGAATTTTCCAGGGGATAGATGTTGTATGTGCTTGTGTGTGTGTGTGTGTGTGTGTGTGTGTGTGTGTGTGTTTGTGGTACTGGGGATTGAACCCAGGGGCATTCTACCTCCGAGCTACACCCCCAGTCTTATTTTTTATTCTTTATTTTGAAACAGGGTCTCACTAAGTTGCAGAGAGCCTCACTAAGTAGCTGAGGTTGACTACCAACCTGGATCCTCTGGTCTCAGCCTCCCAAGTACTGGGATTACAAGTGTGTGCCACCATGCCCAGCTATCTATGGACTTTTCATATGCCTCTTTGTTTTGTTTTTCCCATCTAAGTTGGAAATTTCTCCTCATTGCAAATAAGAGTCATGGCAAATGTGTTTGTTTATTATTTATGTTGAGCTAAAGTGTTTGCTTCTCTAATGATACTGAGGGAGAAAATGTGTTCTAGCTAACAAGTTTGCCATAGGAGGTAGCAATTTTTCCCTAAAAGATTGTCTAGACCTAGGCATTTGTGTCATTAAGGTTGACCCTAAGATGGCAAGCATCAGACCAAGTGCCATACCAGATGGCCCTTTTAAGTTCTCATTAATTCCCAAGAATCTATGCTGCCAAAAGTTGAACTGTTAATTCTTATATATTACAGTGAAGTATTTTGATAGCTGGCTGTAGAATATCACTGTGGAGTAGAAAGCTAAAGTTTACAGTATTGAGAAAATCTGGAGTTTTGGATTTGTTTCCCCTAGTTTTATTTCAATAGCAGTAAAGCTTCCTTCTCAGTCTACTTCTTCCTCTTTGCTTGTGCAATTCAAGTGGCCATGATCTCAACCAGATGAGTACCAACATCACTTTTGGGTCCTCTGTGGGGTCTATGGGAATACTATTGTACTGATGGACAGCTCATGGGTTCTATAGAACACTGCTTAACTAGTCATATTTTCTTATAAGAAATTTAAAAAACTGAGTATATTATTATATTATAATACCTTTATTTAGCATTTAAATAGCATCTTTTAGCCAGGCATGGTGGTGCACACTTGTAATCCCAGTACTTGGTAGGCTGAGATAGGAAGATCACGGGTTCATGGCCAGTCTCAGCTACTTAGTGAGCCCCTCTGCAACTTAGTGAGACCCTGTTTCAAAATAAAGAATAAAAAAAATGCCTCAAGGTTTAATCCCCAGTACTGGAAAAAAAAAAGAGCATTTTTTAAAATTTTGAATTTGAAAGCCCCATATGCTAACTAAAGGACATTTTCATCAAAATTAAAACTAAACATTTGTGATTCCATTACCTAGAGATATCTACCATTAAAACTTCTTTGTTCATTTTAATCTAGCCTTTTCTACTAGAATGAAAAATTTCATATTTTATTGTGTATGTGGTTCTTCCTGCTTTCTACACTTAGCATTTCATTGGAAATATTTTCTCACATCATTACAAGTTATTCAGAACTTTAATGACTGTACAATTATCCCTTCTTTGTGTGTCCCACATGTGTTGGACTATTGATTTGCCATTGCATACCACCTAACATATCAATTTTCAATTTATTTTGTTTAAGAGGTGGTTGTCTACCAACCATCGGTTCACAATTTTTATTTAACTAATCAACTTTGAGTTCAGAAATTTTAAAAAGATATGCATATTTCATTAGAATTGTTTTCCTAAACATTCATTTGTTATTAATTTATTCTTTTATTTGAGTGCCTACTATGGGCTCAGCACTTATTCCTAGACATATTTTACTGACCAAGAAAATTATGCTGTAGAACATTTGTATAATGATAGCTAAATTTCACACTTGCAAAATTACAAAAAGCTGTGTAAAGATTCAAGGGTCTTTGAAGCCATCTTTGGTTCCACTTACTTGTCATTATTTAATCAGTAAAGAGTCTTATTGGGACGCATATGGTGTAAATAGTTCAAAAGATATTTGGAGGTCTTTGTGACAGAGGGTTTTCTTACATTTCAGCCCTTAAAATGATGCATTTTATTTTTCCACAGCTATGCATTCTTTTTTGAAGGTGGAATGCCATTTTCCTCAAACCAGAAATTAACCATTTTTTTTTTTTCTTTTTATGGGGAATTTTTCTTCTATATGGAATTCTTCTGGTTTGCAGTAATATGTGTGTTTGTAAAAGCAATATGCGTGTTTTTAAAGTTCCGCTGCACAAGAAACAACTTGTCTCTTCTACTGATTTGAATGGAATTGAACTTTAAAAGAACAGGTCCATGCACAAGCTGGAAATCGCAAAAACAGTGAATGAAATGAAAGCCCTGCTTATCCTACCAAATGTTCGCCGAAAAGGCTCAACTGGGGAATGAGAGATAACGACAAAGAACATTTGGACTCAGCTAAATGCTTACTGAGCTGTCCTGCATTTATTGAAGGTAAGTGAGACTCAGTAGGTTTCATTCCAAAAGAGGCTTTAGCACCTCTTTATTTATGAGCCTATATTGCTCTGAATTTTAATTTCAGGTTTGAGGCTTGATATAGTCTCAGACTAAAATCAATATTTTCTCTCCCCTAAAAAGTTTCTTTTGCATACCATTTGGAGACTAATGAATTAGAAAGGTAAAACTGAAAAAGAACAGGTGAGACAAGTCCCTTAATACCACAAGAGAATTTTTTACTACTTTAAGATTTTTTTTTTAATTATAAAGGGCTTGTTTCTTTTGCATCTGATCTCCCTGAGAATGTATATAAAAACTCAGCTGCACTGCTGCTAAAATTCACATTTGTTAATAGGAAAAATCTATTTCCTCACTTCTTTCTCTCACCCTTTTAAACTTCTCCCCTTGGATCTACAATGTACTGCCTAAAATAGACACACTTAGAGGCTCTTGTGGGGGTCTTTATAAAACACTGTCCTTATCCCCAAAGTCCCTTTATTCTCAGTGGCACTCACCTGGCTTCTGTTTGAAGATAATAAGACCTCTCTCTATGGCCACTTAGAAGCTGATTTTACCCTGATGTTACATTTTATATTGATTATCAATTAACTTTTAGGTTGCAGTTATGCTTAAGTACTTTTTGCACATAGGGACTATGGCACACAGCAAATTTTTTAATAGAAGTTTCCCTGAGGGCAACGTTTCTGTGCAATCGCAGTATATCATATGCGCCTTTTATGGCGTCTTCGGTTTGTGGACAAGTATATTCAATATCATTTGTCCAATTTTATTTATTATG
Source organism: Graphiurus murinus (assembly GCA_004027655.1). Lineage (NCBI taxonomy): Eukaryota > Metazoa > Chordata > Mammalia > Rodentia > Gliridae > Graphiurus > Graphiurus murinus. Next base: position 23,676 of record PVLC010010688.1, on the reverse strand, counting down.
CTATAAAGTTTACTTTCAACATTTAAAATGCTGTTCTCAATATCTAGATATTTAATGTTGAATGTCATGCTATCATTGAGGAATCAAAACTTATGGAATAGCAATTAGTGCTGGTTCCTGTGTTGAAAGATGTATATCCTTTCACCACTGGCTGGCTTTGGGCCTTTGTTGAAATCAATTAATGTTATTAATGTTATTCTAATATTATTGTGTGTGTGTGTGTGTGTGTGTGTGTGTGTGTGTGTGTGTGTGTGTGTTACTGGGGATTGAATCCAGGGGCATTCTAACTCTGAGCTACATCCCAGTCTTATTTTATTTTAATTTTGAAACAGGATCTCCCTAGGTTGGTGAGTCTCACTACTTGCTTTTGAGCTCTCTATTTTTTAAGGTTGGAAGGCTTAAATTAGATGACACATTTAAAATAATACTGTGCTTACACATTATAAAGACTAGAAAATGTAATTATTTATTAATTGTTACTTCTAATGCTGTTAAGAGGCACAACTAGTAAATAAAAAGTGTTCTCAAAATTTATTTACTACTTATTTTAGACCTTGAAATTGGTGAGTCTCACTACTTGCTGAGGCTGCCCTACAACCTGCTATCCTCCTCTTAGCCTCCCAAGTACTGGGATTACAGGCATGTACCACCATGCCCAGCAATATTATTCTATTTTGATAGAGACCTCAACCTTCCCTTAGGATTATAATTGCCTTTCTGGATTCTCACATATGAATACCCCAATTTTCAGCCTACCATCCAGTATTTTAGAAGTTTTCGCTTACGGAGTGCTCAATTTCAAGGTCTAAAATAAGTAGTAAGTAAATTTTGAGAACACTTTTTATTTACTAGTTGTGCCTCTTAACAGCATTAGAAGTAATAATTAATAAATAATTACATTTTCTAGTCTTTATAATGTGTAAGCACAGTATTATTTTAAATGTGTCATCTAATTTAAGCCTTCCAACCTTAAAAAATAGAGAGCTCAAAAGTAACTTATTCAAGGTTGTATTGATATTACGTCGTAAAGTCAGGATGTAAATACCAACTATGAAGCTAGAGAGTCCATGTTCTTCATCTATAGTCTATAATTGCTAATGTACAAAGTGTATTTATTCATTTACAATTTTTTTTGTGTGTGTGATACTGGGGATTGAACACAGGGGCATTCTACCTCCGAGCTATACCTCCAGTCCTATTTTATTCTTTATTTTGAAACAGGGTCTCACTAAGTTACAGTATATCTTATGAGTTGCTGATTACAAGTGTGTGCCACCACGCCTGGCACTTTATTTACAATATTTATTTATTTCATTTACAATATTTATGATGCACAGTTTCCAAAAACATCACTGTGTAAGTTAAAAATGGTATAAAACATACGGTCATAATCCTAGAAGGATGGAAGCAAGATTATTACAATTAAAAAACTAAAAAGGGTTGCTAAAGCTGATTTTTTAAATAGAATAATGAATTAAGAAAATTTCCCATAGTCAAGGGAAAAAAATAGGAAAAGATGATGAGGTATATGGCTTTCATTTAATAAAAGGAAATATATGTATATTCCTCAGTATGGAAAAACTTCACATTTTTTATTATATTAGATACCAACAATTTACAACAGAAGTCCATCCTTCATTCATTCAACAACTATTAAATGCTTTTATAGCTCTAGAGTCCTTCTAATCACTGGAGATTCAATGGTGAGCAAAATAGTTCTATGCTAATAGAGGGGGGTGGATGAAATAGTCATTAATCTTTTTATTTATTTGTGATTGCAATTTAGGATCAATGCTGTGTGAGAAGGACAGAGTTCTGTGAGAACACAGAGCAAAAGAGTATGACCTAGACTTGGCGTTCTGGAGAACTTCCCCAAAGAAGTGATGTTAGAGCTGAAGACTTAAAGATGTGCAGAGGTCATCTAGGTCTTTCCCTTCAAAATTCTATTCATCAGTCAACAGTGTTGGCTCTAGCTGGGAGTTTCTTAGAGATACTGGATCTCAGACACTAGCCTGGAATGCTAACCAGAATCTGAATTTTAACAATATCCTTAGGTGATTCCTTTGAACATTAAAGTGTAAGAACAGTGATCTAAGGGAAGGGATGGAGAACAAAGAGAACAATATGTTTGAAGGCTCTGTGGCAGGAAGGAGTATTGAGGAAAGGAAATGCAGGCAATGTGGTTGGAGTTTAGTAAATGGAAGGGGGAAATGGAGCACTGTGCATGCTGGACCACATAAGCAGGGCTGCTAAGCCGGAAAGATGTGCAGATCTTTGAAGATTTCTGATCAGTGAAGAAATACCATTGGGTTTTTATTTGGAAAGCATCACTCTTGCATTAGTGAGATCAAATAGAGAACATTTAGAGTAGAAGCAGAGGGTCAAGGATGTGGCTCTTATGGGGTCTAAGTGAATAATGATAGTGTGGAGACAGTGATATGTGGAGATATTTGAGAGATATATAGGGCTTTCAATTAATTAACCTTGATAATGGATTTAATCTGTAAGGAGAGGAAAGTGGCAGGTCAAGGATTATTTCTCAATTCCAAATTTGCCCCTTAAGAATGGGTAAAGCTGCTAAGGTAGGGAATCCCTGGCAATCAGACTTAGAGGGGAAATAATCAGTTGAGGATTAGACATGTTGAATTTCAGGTGTCTCTGGGGCAAGTAGATATCTCAAAGATATTAGAGCAGTGAGTTTAGGCTAGTCTGTCTAGGTTGGAAATATAAATTTGGAAGTGAGATCGAGTAATATGTTGGACAATTATTTAGTGAAAATTGAAAAGCATTTTTTCATACTACCATCTCTAGTATTGAATTCCAATAAGACTTGCTAATTCAATTAAAGCATTTTTATAGAGTGCTAAATTAATATAGTCTGACTCCATTACTTTCTATTGTTTAAAGTAGATGCTAGAATAGGATTTAAAGAATCGGTAATGGGTAGTGAACATGTTTAGTCTTTCTCAAATATTGATTATCTTTTTACTTTGGCAGAAGTTGGATGGAATTCATAAAAATTGAATTCCATGTGCCTTAAGCATGGATGTTACCAATTGCTTAACCCAAAATAATATATTTAAATTGAAGGAAAGCTGTATATTTTAGATATAAGATTAATGTGCCTTATGAACTTGGCTGTAGCGACTCATCTGAACTGTGCTAAAACAGATCTTTAGAATATGCTTGATTCTCCTCAACTGAATGGACAAATTCATGTTTGCATATCTATAATGTGGAAGATGTAACTTGACTAGAAAGTTGAAGTGCAGATTTTGTCTGTCAACTACATTAGCTATGAAAATAGATGTATGGATCTTATGGAAAAAGGTCTACCAGCCCAAAATATACTTCTAAGAGGTAGAATAAGTTAAGTCACTGGATGGAGGGAGGAACCTAGAAAAAAGGGTAATTATAAAAATAGTTAAAAACTGATATGGTATGGGCGGGGCACAGACCAATAACAAAAGATATTGGTCATATTGCTAAAGGTGTGCCCTACAGAATTTGGTGCTATAAAAGGCATTACTTGAATTTGTTTGGGTAGAGGTATTTTGGAGCTAAGGAACTATGTTTGTAGGATCATGGTTGGTTCTTGCAAGAGGATAGAACACTGGCTAATCATTAGTGGTTAATGACTATGAATGACAGTATTTTATTATTTTAATAATCAACATGACTATTTTGTTACCCACTGACTTAATACCATCTCTCTATAGAATTATACATTTGAACAATACAAATAATGGAACCAGCAATCCTTGGTTTGAGAATGGTTAGTGTTTTGCTATGACTTTTGACCATGACTAGCCATAGGTTATCTGTTTTTTTTTTTTTTTTTCCTATTGGTACTGGATATTGAGCCCAGGGGCATTATATCTCTGGGATGTAGCCCCAGTGCTATTTTATTTTTTTTTCACTTTTAAAACAGGGTCTCACTTAATCGCTGGCCTCAAACCGGTGATTCTCCTGTCTTAGCCTCCCAAATACTGGGACCATAGGCATGTGCCACTATGCCCAACTGGTCATATGCTTTTAAGGAATATATAATAAAACTATGTAAGCAACAATGGATGAGATGGCTCATTTTCATTGTTTTTGGTAGGGAGGCAATAATGTCATGCATCCTAGTAGAATTATTCTTTTTCAAGTAAGACTGGAAGGAGGGGGTAAAATGCAGACTGGTCATACATTATTATAATTTGAATATGTTCTGCCAAATGACTGTTCCAACCTTCTTGGATTCTCAGCAGCGTTTTGTGATACAGGCTCTGAAAAGCATTAACTCAGGGATCTTAGCTGAGATCATATGACTTGGAGGATGAAATAATTCTGCCATAGTTGACTTTTCTGACTACCTACTGTCCTGGGGTTAAAAGAGCTAGAGTCACATGCTAGAGAAAGCACTATCACCTGAATTCAGGCACTGCAGGGAGTTCTGGTTTCCATACATATACATATACATATACATATACATATACATATACATATGCATATATATATATATTTGATACTGGGGATTGAACTCAGGGGCATTCTTCCTCTTAGCTACCATTTTATTTTATTTTTTATTTTAAAACAGGGTCTCACTAAGTTGTTGAAGGTCTCACTAAATTATTGAAGCTAGTCTTGAACCTGTGATCTTTCTGTCTCAGCCTCCCACGTACTGGGATTATAGGCATGTATCACCATGCTTGGCTCTTCCTTGACATTGCTATGCTTCTTGGATATCACATCATTTCTATTTCTCCACCCTTCTGTCTATGTGCTATGTTTTTTACTCTGATTATTACATAATATTGTGAATTAAACTCCATATTCTGAACTACAGCTTATTGTACTTTTTTTTTTTTTATAATTGAGAGTCTTTTGTTGCTTTCTGTTGCTTTTTCTATGTTATGGTTTAAGCCTGGTTCCATATCAAAAAGCCATTTCTCCTAGATTCTGTCTTAATTACTCTTTTGCTATTTTATTCACCTTTGGTGGAATATCTATTATAAATAATTCTGTGACATTTTGTAATGTCACAAGTAAAAAGTAAAATATTGAAGGTAAATGTTTATCCTTTAAATGTTAATTTTATGCCAGACTTTAAAGATTATGCTTGCATGAAGTGTAGTCTTTTCTCTGTCTCTAAAATGGTCATATCCATTGATTCTGAAAACTTGATTTGACTGGTTCATAAATAAAAATACACTAAATTCTGATTTTCAGAATACATTTATAAGTGGCAGAACATAAAATTATCACATTAATTGTAGTTTAGTGTCTTTGATGAATGGTGTGTATTCCTTAAAGAAGGATAATATCAGGATAGATGATTAAAGAAAAACAATTTATTTCCAGTTTTTGTCCTGAAAAAGATTTACTAGAGGAGTTTGGTTGTGTTTTTTCCTCCAGTCTATCCTATTTCTGATAATAGGTGATAAGGGTCATATTTACTGAGAGCTTATTTACACATCTGTATTTAAAAACAAAAACCTGTTTGGGGACACTATTTGGGAGGGATGGTATAGTATACTTTGGTCACTCCATGGATACAGTGCTAGGTGCACTTTTTCATGATCCCAAATTAGCCCATGTTCCAATAGTAGAGTCAATATTAAAATAACTTCATAACTTTAGTTTTGAATTACAAGCTTTTAAGATGTATTTGCTGTGATCAAGGCTTTTTTCTTACTCTCCCAAGATTAAAAAAAACTTCAAGTGAAAAAACATTGTTTGTTGAGAACCAAAAGATGAAATGACAATAGTCACATATGTTATTACATGTAACAATCTTGGAAGGATGATTCCATTTGTCTGGCATGCAATGAGAAATTATCATGTTTAGACAATCTTAGAATGGACTTTAATTTCACCATTATCTCCCAAAGAATAGTAATGGTCCTAAAAATCTCTTTTATTTGATAGATATATGTAGGTAATTTTTTGTTGCTGATATCAGGGAGGGGTGGTTATTTATTTATTTATTTATTATTATTGGTGCTTGGGCTTGAACCTAGGGTCTATCTCATGCTGAGAACATGCTACAGTACTAATCTACACCCTTAGTCCAAGGGGCGGCCTTAATAGAGCCAAATAGTTAATTCAGTTTTGGCCCTAGAGAAAAAAACAATCTCATTTTGCCCATGGTATCATAGTGTCAGAAGTGTATAATTACGTTGAGGAGGACGTTACGCATTAATTTCTCTTACTGTTGGAAACATGTGAGATTATAGGCTAATTTAGAGCATCTTCCACTCTTGTCAGCTGTATAAAATCCTGTTGTTTCACTTTCCAGATAATTTTTCCTTTAAAACTTTCTTCCCTTTGTCTTCTAATAAATATGCCCTTTCTAAATTCTTTTTCTTTTAAAATGAAAAGACTAAAAGGACTACTTTTGTAATTAAAAGTCATTTTTAAATAACCTCAGAAGATTGTTTCGAGATATCAAAACATCTTTATGGTCCCATTTCTATGGCAAGAAAGACAAGCGAGTGGGATCCTGCACGTTTTTACTGTAGTCTACATTAATTACCTTCTATTAAAAAATGACAAAGACCTTTTTGAAAGAGAATCTGGCACTCTTTCCACAGAAATGATGGCAGACACCCTACTTTGCTGATTTCTTGACATTTCTAATTACCTGTATTCATTTGAAATCGTTTCCTTTGTAGAGAGTTATTGGCATGATTTTCTGAGAACAAGAGGAAAATGGAAAACATTTTAGCAAGTTAAGGGGAAAAAAATCAACAGTATCATTGTTTGCCGCTTTTGTTGAAACTACCTGCACAAGTCATTTGGGGGACATGAAGGTAAATGAAAGGTTATACTTTGCCCTGCACGTTGTTGCTGGTATTTGTAATGTCAATAACCGCAGAAGGTTGTCAGGAAACCAGAGAGATAAAGGTCAATAGCAATGACAAATATATCATTGTATGTGTTTGAATATGCAATATTGGCCTAATCTGCCAGTAGAGACTTTCACACCCTGGAAATATCAATCAGGTGCTATATGAAACCCACCTATTGTTCTCTAGTCTCCTACACTGTAATGAGGAGATCCAAGGATTGAAAACCTATCAGAGAATTTTGGGGGAGGGAGGAGGGTAATACTATAGTCCTCATTGAATGCACAGAAAAATGCCCATTATTTCTCTTAATGGCGAGTTTATAAAAAGCATATAAAAGTTATTTAGTTTCTCAAATTACTTCATTGGCAGGAAATTTAAACATTTTTCTTTTCACCCTAGGAGGAAGACACAATTTAGCCATGTATATCATTGCAGAGAAGCAGATTCCAGAGCCTTTCAGTGTTATAAGCTAAATTAAATATTAACAATGCCTTTCATACAATCTTGACAAAAATTTAGTTGGGCTAATGGTGAACCCTTACACCAAGTTCTGCCTCCTGTTGATTTTGACATGTTAAAAAGTGTGACCATTTGTATTCAGTAATAAATTATTTACAAATGAAATTCACAATAGGTTACTTAAACCATGTCTCCACCAAGAACAAGACTTGTTAAAATACATTTTCTTGGAGCTAAACTGAAGTATTCAGATTCAGAAGAAAAAAAATGTATCTGTCTTCCTTTTAGTAAATTATCCTAGAGAAATCATTTAAAACCTTTTGGGAAATGAGAAGTCAAAATAAAATCGCCGGAGATCTTTTACATGAATGTGCTTCAAATGGGTCTTGAAAAACACCTGCAGGATATAAAGGCAGTGTGTTTGAGATATAGGAGATCATATTTTATGGATATTACTTTTTAATTTTTGCATCTGCTGGGACTCTATATTGAAGTAAAATATTTTGAAAAACCTACTCTTCCTGAGACACTGCATTATTTTGGATGTGACCCCTTTTCCTAACCATGACCCCATGCATAAGTCATCCTTCAAAACACACACACACAGACCACATGGAAAGAAAGAGGGGTGAAAAAGAGGTTTGCTACTGAAGATTGTGCAGAGTGACAGAAAAACGCACAGTAAACTCAGCAGCACCCAGAGGTGACAGGATAAGAGAAAAGGCTGGAGGGGACAGAGAGAGCCTGAAGGAGAAAAAGGATGGCAAGAAGGAGAGAAATTACTGAAGGAGTGGGAAATAAAGAAGGGATGTCATGGAGGTAAAGTATAAACATAACCCAACAAAGCAAATAGACCTGTTACATATGAAAAGTGAGGTTTACAGAACCCAGAGAGAAAACAAAAAAGGTAGATGGCGGAGATTGAGAGATAATGAATAATCTTTAAAAAGCTGAGCAGAAGAGAAAATCCTAGACAGAGGGAAAGAAAGAGAAGCAGCAAAGGGTCTCTCATGTTTTCTAGCCATGGGTCCTGCCCTTCTGGGGGTCAGTAAGGCACAGGCTCCATTTCACCTTTCCTCAATACGCCCATGTGAACAGACAAGATTATGAAGCTATGCTTCACACTCATTGCGGCAGGTCTATGGTGTGCTCAGACTTTGTTTTTCACTTCAAGTATTCTATAGAATTTGTTATAGAGGTTTAGGTTTTTCTAAAGTTAGAATTATTTACAAAGAAATAATAATTTTGGATGTCCTTAAACAAAACCACTAGATGTTGTAAGTAAGATATTTTGAGTTTGGGTTATTTCATTTTTTTCACCAGTTTTCTTTTGTAGTTTACTTGTTTTTGATTACATCTTTGACCTTCAGATAAGATTCCCGTGAAGTGAACAGTCTGGCTAAATTTACCATGTACCAAATGACAGCTAGCATCCTTTTCCCAACATTTTCTTTATTTTGCTTTTTAATTTTAATTTTTGTAACTGAAATGATATAAACAGAAGTGACCTTTGCTTTTCCCTTGGCTTCTTGCTGGAACTTAGTGTGTTCTATGCAAAGGTAAAGATTTAAGAGACGATAGAAGGGCTCACGTGCACTAGACTTTTATTGAATAGAGGTAACTTTCCTCTGCAATTTCAGCCACTTGAATGCAGGTGCTAGAAACAGTGTCATCCTGAGCCTTTTTTTTTTTTTTTTCTTTTCATCCTGGGCCCTCAATGCAGTAGTGTCTTCTCTTTGTAGGCCAGCAGTTGGGTGAGAAAGAAGATTTATTTATTTTTCTCCTTCATCCATCTACTCCCCTTATTTTGGTAAAAGTTATTTTGGAGATGAATGAGTGATAAACAGTGGAAACAGTTTCATGGCATTTTTTTGCCACTTAAAAAAAAGCTTGTGATGCAGGAGAAATAACAAATAATGAGCACTTTGCACAAACTCATGCTTTTCTTTTAACTTCGATGATTGGTAAGGAAAATTAGGTTATTTATTTATTTATTTATTTTTGCGGTACTGGGGATTGAACTCAGGGGCATTCTACCTCTGAGCTATACCCCCAGCCCTATTTTTTATTCTTTATTTTGAAACCGAGTCTCACTAAGTTGTGGAGTGTCTCACTAGGTAGCTGAGGCTGGCCGCGAACCCGGATCCTCTAGTCTCAGCCTCCCGAATGCTGGGATTACAAGCGTGCGCCGCCACGCCTGGCAAGGAAAATTAGGTTACTAAAATCATAATTTTCTGTTGAATCTACATAGTTTTGATTTTTTCCTTTTATTTAATAGTATGATATGATATTCAGGAAATAACAGAATTACTCAGTAATTTTTTTGCCCTTCTCTTTCCTTGGGTCACTGTTATTACTAGTTATTTTGGTCATCACAGACCCATCCTGAAACTGCTCTTCTCCATAACTTATTCTCTCCAGACTAAAAACTTATATATAATTTCTAAGTGGAATACCCTTACTCCAAGGAAGGGAAACCTGCTGAAGGAGCACTGTAATTCACGAGTGTTAGGGATGAGAGAGATTAGATGTAATTTTATTCATATCTATCTTCTCTTTCTATGTAGACGGATAAAGTATTAGACACAACAGGGTGCAGTTGTGAGGAAAATAATAAATCTCATTTTTTTTTCTGAGGTAAAGGAAGGGTGAAGGCCAAATGCTTCCAGTTTTCTAGAAGTTAACTTGTATGCTTACCTATACACACCAATACCCTTTTCTCTTTATCTCTTAATTACGCCACATTAGCCAAGTCTTCTTGTATGAAAGGAAAAAAAAAATCTAGTTTTTAATGTAACATTTATCTTTTTCAGAAATTTTTTCCTTCTTCAAAACTCACTAATCTTATTTTCCAAGGGTTTGCTTAAGGAGATTAAATAGACATAAAATTATTACAATTGCTTTTATTTTTTGAGAAATCAAGAATGAGTGATAACTGTTCAAGATGCTATGATTTGAATTTAAGCAAGAGAGAGCAGCTAAAGTTAAAAATAAATACAGAAGCAAGTAGAAAAAAATGGTGGAAAAATAAACTATGTGTAAATAAGGAATAGCATGTTTGATTATAAGTAAAAAAAAAAAAAAAAAAAAAAAAAAAAAAAAAAAAAAAAAAAAAAAAAAAAAAAAAAAGGAAAAAAAAAAAAATATTTAAAAAAAAAAAAGAAAATTTGATTAAAAAAAAAAAAAAAAAAAAAAAAAAAAAAAAAAGGATACAGGGGCCACAGTGGATCACAAGTTAATTATGGGTTGAAAATGTAGCCCTGTTCAAAGGCAAAATACTGACAGTCACTGAAAAATTTAGGCATACAAATGATCATCCGTATTATATGCAATATTAATCAGTTCTTCATTATCCTATTGTGTCCTTTGCAAATTATGCTGGATGTGCAGAATTTAGAGTAGGTCCAGAAGCAGCAAGAAAATAACGAAAGGTTGGGAAGTGGTCCCAATGAAACAATGGTAAAGGAATGGCCTTGTTTAGTCTGGAAAATGAGAGTTGGAGGGAATTAATAGCAGTCTTCAACTTCTTGAAGGAACACAGTCCTTCGCAGGTAGAGGTGAACAGCTGGTCTCTGTTTCCTCTGAGGACAGTATAAGATGGCAGGATCTTAAATGCAGCTGGTGGGGATTCAAGCAAGATATTAGGGAAATCTTTACTTCAGGGGAAGTGGGGGAAGAGAATCTTCAGATCCTCAGGATTTAGAATGTGTGGAATTACTATTATTATTACTATTGTTTTTGAAGTTGCTAGTCCAATTTAAAAAAAAGAGAGAGAGAAAGAGAAAGAAAAGGAAAGGAAAGAAGGAAGAAAGGAAGGAAGGAAGGAAGGAAGGAAGGAAGGAAGGAAGGAAGGAAGGAAGGACACAATGCATAAAACAGGAACCCATGGAGGAAAACAATGAAAAATTGTGATGTAGGGCAATCAGGGATGAATAAAATACTAAATTTTGGAAGGGTATAAGAGTCAGAACCTTGACTAGAAGAATGAATACACTGCTGAGAAATGAAAATGGTATCTGGATGTGGTAGTGCACACCTGTACTTGGGAGGCTGAGACAGGAGGATCATAGTTTTGAGACTAGCATCAGCAACATGGAGAGAGACTCTCAACAACCTAGTGAAACCCTGTTTCAAATAAAAAAAAAAATAAAAAGGGCTGGGGGTACAGTTTGTAGGTAGAATGTCCCTGTGTTCAATCCTCAGTAACACACACGCATGCACACACATGCACACAAACAGGATAAAGAAAAAACAATGAAAATGTAATGTACAGTATTAATCAAAATATTGTTCTTGTGGTGGGAAAGGAATTCTAATTATCCATGTGTACAATACATACCATCCACTACTATTTAAAAAAATTCTGTGGTTAAATATGCTTAGATATTAAAAACAGGATCAATAAACAGATTTCTCACACTTTATGCCGAGTTTTGTAAAATAAAACAAAAACCATAATAACTAAAAAATAAACAAAATAACTTCTCAAATCTTTTCCAACATTTTGATTTAATGACATGGGAAAATTGCCAGTATGTGAAAGTAAGTGGTACATATACACTACACAAAACAAAAATTAAGAGTGTATAGAATTCAGGAAGAAATCTTATAATGGTAGGAATTACTAAGAAAAATTATTTGGAACGTCATTGACATCCTTATCAGGGGAGATATTAACTGAGTGTTCAGTGATCTAAGTTTTAGGCAGATCAAACAAAGGAATGTGATCCATGAATTTACAAAACTTAGAGTCTCTGACTGGTTGTCATTTGATAAGAATGTTGCATTATAGTGGAATCACCTGAGCTCACAAAATCTATTACACTTAAAAATGATGCTTAGTTGTATAAATATAGAAGCATAAATGACCATTTATGCTGAATTGTTAAAGGATGTGCTTTTAAAATAATCATAGAGGTTAAAATTTTCCAGTCCTCTTAAACTATGATTGCAGTTCCAACCAATAATCTGAATCATGCTTAGAGATTACAAATATATATTGTAGTTCTGTGTAAGCAACGTGATTACTAAATTACTTGTTCAATTTTATTAATTTTCCAGTTACTTTTATTTCTTTAGACAGCCACTCTACCCCTGAAAATGGAAAGGATCGTGCTTATGTTTGGCTTTGTTGCACAAATTCTCAATATTTCACAGCTATATTTTTTATTGACAGGCTAAATCTAGTGCGTTTTACAATGTACTATTTTTTTCTGATGCTTGAAACTTTTCTACACTCTAAAATGCAGAAAATTGAATAGTTCATATTTGAATTTATTTTTCCCAGATGATAGTTATATGCATTTTATAACATTCTGGTACACAGACCTTAGCAATCTAATACTTGATCCTGGAAACTATTTTTTCCTGCTTTGTAAAAAATATACTTACAAACAATTCACTTGCAAAATGATTCTGGTTTGAAAATACATCTCTCTCCCTCTGTCTCAATGTCTCTCTCTCTGTGTCTCTCCCTCACAAAGAAAAGCCTTTTGTTCTGGTCTCTCTGGCACTACCTCATTCTGTGACTTTCTGCTGTCCCCTAGTGGCATGTTAATCTTCTTGACTACTATGCGATTGCCCCTGGAACCAATTCTCTACTCTTCTGTGCTTTCCTGTGACTCTCATTAGCAGACATTTAAAATACTATTAAACAACCCATGAACTGCCTTTTAGAAGCAATAACCCTGTTCTTTAGCCCAAACAGTTTTCCATCTATGAATTCTTACCCAAGTAAACGTGTCTAGGGAATGCATGCTATCTACATATGTTTTATTACCTCAACACACACACACACACACACACACACACACACACACACACACACACACACATTTTAGGTTTTCAAAATTCTAACACTAAACTGATGAAAGCAAGACGTTACCAGTTTTGACTGTTCTATACATAACATACGGTAGCTAAAAGGTAATTTGTGACAGGTCAGAGTACTCATGTCAATAGGTTTACAAACAAAAATTGTTTTTCTTTGCTTTTCAGAGTCCTAGTAGGTTACTATCCTTGTCATATTTGCTCTTTCCATGGTGACAGAGTTCTATGAAATATTAAAAAACACAATATTATATATACTTGATGCGTTCATTGTAATTCATTTATATAAAAGACATACTTGGCATCAACATTTACCAGGATAATTTTTTAAATGTTCTTAAATTTTTCTTCTGTAATCTTACATGAATCATAATTTTTTAAAATGTAAAGATAGATTGGTTATTTTATCTCCTTTCTCTGTTTTATGTGCTAGAGCTATAGTGTTCAGCTTTAATATGAAGCTGGTAAATTTTTCAGTATGGCATTTTGTTTTCTGAGTTAGTAATTTCAAACTTATGTAATGAAAATAAAACGTATAAATTTGTCAAGAACAGCATTTTATTTTTTAAAAAATTTAACTGATAAGGAATTACTGTTAACCTGGCTGACACAATTCTTTTAAAAGATGGCTGAAAGCACACCAAGAATTTCCAAGAAAAAAAAAGCTCTGATGAAATCTAGCCCATTAATTGAACATTGCAGAAATCTGAGATGTATACTGAACTAATGATTTCTTGGCAATGTCATGTTTGGCACTTGTCATGGTTTTGACAATTATCACATGAATAGCAACACTGTTTTCTTTCTGAACTCAGGGGGAAGAGGTTTGAGGGGGTGGAGGTGGGAAAGAGGCCCAAAGTCCTGAAAACTCCTATTTCTTAGTAATTCAAGTGTACAGTTTAGTCAAGTGGAAGAAAAAGAGCTAAGTTGTGAGGTTCTGTTAAATCACAATATTCTTGTTTCTTCAAAGAAAAGTCGATGTCATTTTTTAAACTGCTTCTCTTCTGAAAGGTCAGATTGCTGCCCAATTTAGTCATTTTGTTTATACATTCCTCCAGTGGGATAAGATATCAAAAAACAAAGCTTTAGATTACAATCAATCCCGACCTAAGTGCAAAGTCACCCAACCTATCTGAGAAATCCTGTTGACTATCATGAGGAAAGGGAAGAGGAAGGGTTTAAACCTCCTAAACTTTTTCTCAAGAGAATAGATAAACCACTTTTCTAGACTTCCTTAACAAATAATACAGCTCAAACTCCCTCTTTGAATTTTGCCCCGACGCCCAATTTCTCAAATACAAATTACATGGTTTTCTAAAAATACATCCTCCATCAAACACTATAATTTACAATAGCTATTTTTTCACAGAGAAATGTCTGATTTGTTACTTGTCTTTTCAGATTGTAAATGTTCTAAAAATGTTCTCCTGTAGTTATTTTTAAAAACTCATGGTATGTTAATAATAAATATTGTTGCTCTGTTACTGAAAACATTGGAAACAACATATTTGACAGGTTAATAGGAAATGAGGATTACATTTGAAATTTTAATTAATTTCACTTAGAGAAATATGACCCTTTTGAAATCTTAATCCTAATGACAAAGTAGGGAATTTTTGGTCTTGTTTTTTATTTTAGACTTCATTCAATTAATTATCTTGTAGGCTATTTGGAAAATAAGGATGGGGAAAAGTTTCCTTAATAAAAAAAAATTAAATCTAGAGACAGTCTTAATAAATCTTCTCTAAAGTAATATAGTGTTATCAGTGGCCTATTCTCTACAGAATTAGTTTTTTTCCAAAACAAATAATAGAGCTGAGCAGCCCTACTTTTTACAACTCTAGAGACTATCTAAACAAAATGAACAGATTTATAGGGCTATTTTTAGTGTGTGTCACTTGCATTACAGTTTACATTTGCTTTCAAACCTTATTTGACGTTCTTGGTAGGAAAATACTGGCAGAACACTCATTAAGATCCTTAATAAAGGACAGTCTCCATAGGGTAGTTACCAAAAAACCAAAGTCGAAGCATGCTTTAGACTGTTCTTTGGACTTTATGTCATGCCGCTTCATTTTCTAAATAGCAAAAGCCTTAAACAAAAATGCAGATTCAGAGGTTCTGTTTATAAAAACCATCAGGCATCGGTACAGTCTAATAATAATAACTGAAATAAAAGCACATTTTTGATGGTAAGAATTTTCATACAGCAACAGGTGAGTAATGCTATGCTTAAATAACTGGTATTTTTCTATAAATTGTATATTCACATTAAAGTGAAAATTAACTTGCTGGAGAAGCTCAGTGCAATGTTGTGATTTTCTGCAAGCCATTCTTCCGTGAATAAAAAATGCATGGAAGATCTTATGTAATGTTATGAAATATGTCATCACACGTAGATTTATGGAAAACCCATGGTATAATTTCAAAGATAGTTGTGAGGATGAAATGTTTGCTTTTTATCTAAACCAAGTTTCTCTAGCAGCTTTTTCCATGTGAGGAGAAAGGCCTGTGATTCCATCCTGATGGGGACCCCTTTTCACTTGCATATACAAATAAGGAATGAAGAATTCATCTCCTTTTGTTTATTCTGTAAAGATATAGCCAGCAGAAAAATATTAGACAGATAGAACTAGCTACATATTTAACCACATTATCACATCTTTTTCTTCTATGTAAAGGGAGCCCTTTGATAAGGCTATGCTGTACAGGAAACTAAATTGACACCCTATTCAATGCCTTGTGTGCTTTCATATTAAACGTGCTCATGTAAAACTCCCCAGAAGGAAATGCCTTAGCTGTAGACATCATCTGGTTGAGCCTTATAAATAGAGCTCAAATTCAAAGGTAAGAAAACAGACAAGAATTTTACACCAACCACCCCTGATAAGATTATGTTTTCAAAGCAAAAACATGTCTACAAAGTGTTGTGGTGTGGAAATGTCCGATTAAACACTTAAGAAAACACACTTTCCCACACGGCAGCCTCTTTCTTTGCATGAAATAATTCCTTAGAACAACAACAAAAAAGTAACTTGGCACAACTAGGGGAACTTATTAGAAGTTAGCGTACCACAGTTAAACCTGAAAGGAGATTTCTGTTAAATTACGGCTTCACAGATTACTCTCTAAGAACCTGAGTAAGTTGCAAAGTGAAAATGATACACACCGGGACTAGTAGAGAGTAATATTCATTGTAACTTCTGGAAAAAGGATAAATTAAGGCATTTTGGGGAGGTTTCTGGAAAAAGGATAAATTAAGGCATTTGGGGGAGGTTACGGTTTGCTACAGAGGAGTCATCTAAGAAAGTAGTTTTATAACTTGATGAGTGTTTTTAACTAGTTAAAGATGTTACTACAACTACCTTAAAGCCATGTTGTAAACAAAGCTTCTGATTAAAAGATTGTCAGAGGTTTTTTTTTTTTGTCATTGTTTTTTTTTTTAATTTGAAGCTTTCAATCATCCCATTTCTTTGGCTTTGTAGTGTAAAGGAATCACATTTCTATAGTAAATTTATCAATTACTAATTAGTTTGGTGGTGAGTGCCTAATTTGAGTCGCTCTTTAATATAAGGCCAGTTTTAATTTCTAGCACTGGTTTATCCTAACCTATTTAGCAGATGAATTAGGCCCAAATATCTTTCAAAATTCAACCCGTACTTATTCCTGCCAAAATAATAAAAAATAATTTATTGTTCTAATCTCGATTTATGGTTTAGTTAGGCAGAGTGAAAATATGACCTCTGTAGGAATCCCCCGTTGCCCCCTAAATTCCAGTTTGCTTTACAATGGGTTTGTGTGCTGGTGAAAGTTGGTGTAGCTAACACTTAATATGTTGATTTTAAAAACGAACTACTTTTGATTTTAAAATAATAGTTAAAAAGAAAAAGAAAATCCTCTTCAAATAGATTATTTTGCTCCTTGTAACTTTAAGTAACCAAAAAAAAAAAAAAAAAAGAAAATTCTAGTCATAAGACAAATATATTGCAAGCAGGGACAGATGAGGCATTTTTCAAAATTAAACGGCTATGACAAGCAGTTGTAAGGCAGTCTGTTTTCTTATTTTTTTTGGGGGGGGGAGATTAGGGGTATTGTAATTGAAAATGCATGCCCACAGCAGCTAAAATCTTTTGAAGATATTCTTTATTAAAATTATATATCTTCCTTTTTAAAAATCAAATATACACACAATGTTTTATAATTTTGGTGATCTTTACTTTCCAATTTTGGTGGATTCATCTCAAATTTTAAAACATTGCTTCATATTTTTGTTTTTAAAGCATTCTCCAAATGGTAGTTATTTATGTGAATAATAGAACAAAGCATGAAAATATGGCTTTTCTCCCTACTCTATTATTGAAGTGGATTATGATCATTAGCCAGGGATGTAGTTCAGTAGCAACATTTTGAAAAATAGCCTAAATAAATAGATGTCGAATTAATCAAGAATTGAACTATTATTATTTAAAAATATATACCGTTAGGGGCTTTTAGCTACAAATAATTATTATAAAGAAAACTGAAGGTTGAATCACTAAAAATTAGTATATGCTACCTCTTTAGGGTGTTAAAGTTAGTACTCAATCTGGATTTGTGAAAATCATGATTAAGAAACTGTTTTTGATTATAATGAAGTCACATGCTTAACCCTAAATTTAGAAGCTGATGACGCAGCAATAGGTGCTACTGTGACTTACTTAAAGTGTTTGTGTCTCTTTCATAATTTGGAAAAATTATTTCAGAATCAGTTTGCTCAGTGTCTGCAAGATACCTCACTTCTCAGGCAGAGAAGTTCACTTTATCCCAATTCCTTCTTGTGTTTTCACTGTTACTCATCAGAGACAAAGAATATTTTTTCAGGCATTGATTTTTTTTACCCTCTCATGGTTAATAAGATTGTATCATTTAGAGGTCTTGCAGGTTGAAATGCATATAAAAATCGGTTTTGATTTCCAAAAACCATTTGCAGTGAAAGCAGACAAAATTTCCATGCTTTTATCATGTAGTTCACATATCTAGGTATACTTTTAATTAAACGCTGGTCCACAAATAAGCAAATAATAGAAGTTAGCAGAGAAGCAGTTGATCTAAATCATGACAGTTGCTCATTTATCTCTGTCCTAACTAGACAATAGGAAATGACACTACGCTGTTGTTTTCTATGCATTAAGATTTCCTTCTTAAACAAATGCAATCGAGGCGGGTTGTTTTCCGACAGCCCAGCACACACTGCCAGTGGCCAGAGTTTTGTCTTGTCTTCATCCAGAGGAGGATTAATCTTGGTGATGGTGCAAACAAAATGTATGTCTGGGGTCAAAGTGCATACTGCCTTTTGGGATCTGCATTACATTAATGTCATTTTTGGGTTCCTGACGTTAATCAAAACCAACACCATAAAGCGTCACTTAGCTAATTTGTGTATTATTGTCAATGTTACCATTAATTATGCGTTTGTGAGGAAAAAGAGGATTAATGAGATGTCACAGGTAATTTACAATGATCAGGCTCCCCAGGACATTAAGAAAACACTAGCTGGGTAAGATTACCATGCAATCATAATAGTATGCAAGAAGCAAAAATCTTTGTGGAGGCACACACTAATATTGTCCATCATTATCAAAATCCCTCTTCATTAGAGTAATCCCTAACTTTTAAATATCTTGCTCAAATTAAATGTTTGTTTTGGCCTAACGCATCTGACACTCGTGTATTAATTGTGAGATTTGTGTTGAGCTTCTCTCTCTCTCTCTCTCTCTCTCTCTCTCTCTCTCTCTCTCTCTCTCTCTCTCTTTCTCTTCAAATGCTGAGGATAAGCTATTGTTCCTCTTGCAAAGTAGACAACATCACAGAGGGTTAATTCTTTACCATGCCCCATGAACTCAGGTTCACATTTAATATCCCTATGACACCATTTTAGTTGGTTTGGGTGGCTGTATTTAATTAGACTGATAAAATGTTCTCTTACATCAGTATATTTTCTCCAGCCCAGTCTCAAAGCCATGTAAATAAATGGCTTCTCCTTTTCTGGAATTTACTTGGTGAAGAAGGACAGAATGACCTCATGTAAGAATCATATTGGCACAGTACACATGGGGGTAGAAACACTGAAGTACAATGTTGTACATGGTCTCAAAGGCCATGTGGAAACAGGAGTGCTGGGACTCAGCTTCCTCGGCCAGGTGGTGAGTGGGGGTCTGCTCAGAGAGCAGTCTGGAGCTTCTGGGGTGAAATCAGAGAGTGGTTGGTTCAGTCTGTGATTAGAGAATGAAGCCTGATGTAAGTGTTCACTAGGAACTGAGTAACCTAGCAGCAGAGGTTCTACAGGCTGGTCAGAGAAGAGCGAGAGCTAGGAATCAAGGGTGCTTTGAAAGAATCAGAAGAGAAGATGGGAATTGTTGAGAAACCACCAGACTAAATCTGTGACATTTATTTATTTAACAAATATTTATGGATCCTTTATCTTGTATCGGGAACCATGATGATGATAGGGATTTCCTTGGGGAGGGAGACAACACTAGATATGATTCCATGGAGTTCAGAGCATAGGGCTTTGTTACCTCAATCAATATTCTCTTGGAAATGGTTGCTTTGCTGTGAGGTGATGAATAGGTTGGAGGAGGGTCAGAGAGGATTACAGAAGACCATGCAGAAGGAGTGCATTTGGAAAAAATATTTGCTATTTTAATTATTTCTACTCATTTTAGTTTTGTCCCAGCCTTATTTTTATTTATCTAAGGGATTATCTGATAAAAGTAGAGAATTATGCATTTGCTTTCACACACAAATATGCAATCTACAATTAAGTTCCAGCTTTAGGCAACCTTGAACAAGTTATTTAACCTATGTGTTGGTATCTTTATCTGTGAAATGGAAATAATGAAACTGACCCAATATAGTAATGAGGATTAAATGAGATAATGAATCTAAATCACTTAGAGCGCAGCACACAGTAAGGATTTAATAAGTCAGTGGTTTTTAACCTGAGATTTTCATCAGAAACACCTGTGGGACTTCAAATCTATGGCTGCCTGGACCATACTCCATACCTGTCAAATCTGAATACTTGTGTGTGATTTTAATATGCAGTCTAGATAAAAATTATTGCAATAAAGATGAAATAATAAAGATGAAATATTTATCATTTATTATTATTGTTATCAACATTAATATTGTAATGAAACATCTAAGAAACTTTTATCTGATGCCATATTCTAGGGACTACATTTATAGGATCATGAGTTTTATCAGGCCCTTATATATGTTATTGTGGAATTGAGGGACCTAAGATTTGAATCATGCTGTATAAAAATCTATGAAATAATGTTATATTGCAATTATCATTTGTGCGTATGTATGTGTATATTTGTATAGATCTATTTCCCTAGGGTGAATGCAGAAGTTTTAGATGGCCGGCATTATATGAAAGCTGTATTTAAGAAACATTGTCCATGTACTGGAATAAGGTCAAACCACAAGTGAGCTGAACTCCACCATCTATTAACAAACGAAAATAAAACATTTATTACATTGTCCGCTCTCGCTTTTTTATATTTATAGTATATTCCAAGGAGATTTCTCTGCTGGGATAAAATTTCACAAGCAGAGAGGGGAAAGGAGGGGGAAGTTTAAATAAAAATGTTTTATTATTGATTTGGCATTGTTGGGGCTGACCATATAGATTGTGGAAATAATATAGTTTATTTCTTTTTTTTTTTATTGGCTCTACAAAGTAATAGCTTAGCATAGCTATTAGTTTATTTTGTAACTAACCTTTGAACTACTTTCTGAGTTGGTTGTTTTCCAGAAAGCAGTCTACTCGACAAAATAAACACTGAAAGATTTTTAATAGCATAAAGTGTGCCGAAGGAGAAGAGTCTAAAGAGAAGAGCTGCTTTCCCTCTGGCCTATGGCACATTATGGATTTGGAGTTTCTTACTTTATTATCATGGTCCCGTGCTCTGGTGAAAATTGGAGATCTATCCATGTAGAGAGGTTATACATGATCTGAAATTAAATAATGGCATGTTTAATTTTGTTTTCCACCCTAATGGCATAGTGTGAAGAAAAAGCTTTATCATGACATTCAGGGCCAAAAGAAGTTTACCAAGTGATCAGATGTTACATATAAAAGACTAATTGTCTCTATTATTATTTGTAATGAATGACATGTGGAACCATATGTATAAGATCTATTGAAATTACTATTCAAGATAGCAGAAATAGGTTTTCTTGAAATGCACTGTAGAGATCAGAAAACAGGATGGCTAAGCTATATAAGGAAGGAGTGGAAAGTGGTGTTCAGGTGACTGCAAAGATTCTTCTTTAATATATGTTAGAAAAAAATATCTCAAGGTTGGGAAGCTTCCCTTTTCATGTCAAAGGAAACAAATTAAGCAATTATCACAGCATTATTATCTTTTAAACTTCTGGCCAAAACATCCCGGTAACCTTCCGGTCATTGTGTTCTGATATTGTCAATCAAACATCAGACCCATAATATACTTATGGAGCATAAAGCACATCAACATTTCAAAACAAGAATCCTCTTGATACACCAAGAAAAGGGATGCCGTCATGTTAAATACCCTTGAAAAAGAATACATTCATCATATTTTCCTCTTTCAAATTTACAATGTGCATTGTTATATTAAATGTTCCTGTTGTAAATTCATATTTTTCACTTTGAAAATATCCCCTGCATAAAATATTAACATCTCTCAAAATTTGAGTCCTATGGAACACACCCTGAGTAACATGGAAATAGATATTTCCTGGCTCCCTCAGCTGTTCCAAGAGCAGCCCAGTGGGAGATGGGAATTATTAGGAAGTATGCCCAATCAAACCAGCTTGATGTGGGATAACTAGGGCCAAACCAGGGCTAGAGCTGGCACATCGGGGCTGATTGTCAGGTCTGTAGGGCTAGACAAGGGCCAAAATGAGAGAGTCAACAATGGGAAGAAACATGGAAGCATTAGGACAACATAGAATTAAGTGAGAAACAGGGGCAGTTCAGAACCAAATGGTGGGAGAGTGCTGGAGATGCTTTTTGGATGTGGAGTCTCCTGAGAGTATGAGGTGGAGGAAACCTTTAGGACTTGGCTGATGGATCTTCACTGCACAAAGATGGAAGGAAACCACAGATTAGAGTATCATGGTCTATGCAGTACCTCCAGTCTTTTACATTTTGAGTAGATTGGGGATGTAGTAGCTACTGAGTAAGTTTGGTGACTTTGAGGCATCCTCTTAAACACTTTGATAGATAACCAGAGATCTAAAATGGTTGGCACTTCTGTTGCTATTTTCAAAGAAAAAATAGTAAGACTGGCCTTGGTCCCCTGGTCTACAGAGTCATACTCAAGGAGGACATTTGCAAAGTGGGTCAACCAGAAAATCTCAATATCAAAGAATAACAATGAAAGTAATTTAAATGGTTGTCCATAAGCTTCTGTATAGTGAGCACTCGGAACATATGTCACAGGATTGGTGGACTTGTCAGCCACTTTGGTCAGTGGTACAACTTCATTGAGACTGGTAGATGAAGAAGGACTTACAAACAACAAACTATTATTTCCAGTATTAGGAAGTGGGCTGAATCCAAGGGCATGACCTGTACTCAACTTACCTTTGTAGTTTCAGAATCTAACATTTGCAGCATATCATAGGCAGGAGCTCAGTAAATGCTCATCTTCCTCTTCTCCCCCTTCCTTTCTTCCCTTCCCATCATTTTTTCCCCCTTCTTCACATTTTTCTTTAAATCATTGGAACTCCAAGTTCATTTAATTTTAGGTTCTTTAAGCATGTCGAAATGAATAAATTGGTTCTAAAATTAGTACCACTAGTTAATAGATCACAGCACAAAAGATGAACACAAGGAAGAAGCAGTAGCCAAGAAACAGATGGGCTTCTGAATGCGATTCTTCTATTCTCTTTTGTTGTCTAAATTCGGCTCTTACTTCCTGCATCCAGATATCCACACGTGCATCACTGTGCTCCCCTTCAGGTCATCTTTGAAAATCAGCTCTCCAGGGACATCTTTCCTTGATTGAAATTCCATGAGAAACCTTGAGCTGGGGACCAAGCCTCGCTTTCTAACTATAGAACTAGTGATGTGATATTGTTTTAAGCCACTGAGTTTTGTTTTGTGATAAACCATTATGTAGTCATAAGTAACTAATAGATTTTGGTACCTGGAAGTGAGGTGCTGATATGATTGGATAGTGGGTCAAGGCTGGTCAGATTTTGAGGAATGTGTTAGAAAAAGCCTAATTCCTTGAACATCTGGAAAAAATTTCATATGCATTTCTTATAAATTAGGTTTAATGATAGTGTTCTCACCAAGAAAGCTGAGATTAAGGTGTTTTAAATATTGTGCACATGCAGGTTACTGAATATCTGTAATTTAACACAGTAGTAGCCCTTTATATATATAATTTATATCTTCTCAGACATAAGGTAGGATGTGTGTGGTGATTTGATATGGGACAGGATGCTCTTCTATAGCTTTTTATATGAGGATCTGAATTCTCCATTAACTTTTTATAGGTATCTGGCT
>PVLC010010687.1:8665-49700 GCA_004027655.1 Graphiurus murinus | reverse complement strand
GCTAGAGCAGAGCTAGCTAGAGCGCGCGGCTAGCTGGCTAGAGATCTGCAAGATAGCTGCTGGGGGAAAAGCTGGTTGGGAAGTCGCTGGAGAAGTTCTGGGAAGAAAGGTTGTCGGTTGCTGGTGAAAGGTGGATTTGCAGAGAGAGGGGGTTAGTTGGAAAGCTGTAGGAAAAGCACTATATGGAAAGACAACCTCTATACTGTGTTTGTTATCGTTTGTGTAACGCTTTGATCCCAGAAGGAAAAGAGAGAGTTATAATAAAAGAGGTTCGAACCAGTAGCATTTAGCCGGCGTCTTTTATTGGGGCCTCATGGCTGAGGGTTCAGCCTGGGGCGCCCGATAAGAAACAATACTATAATGTTATGATTAAAAACAAAACCAAAAACAAAAAATATTTTTAGCTAGTAGTATGGTCAGATATAGAATGTCTCCTGAACAACTCAGCATTGATATAATTAAATCATGAGGATTTTATTAAAGATGGTAATTACTTCAGATCATTATTGACATTAAAGAAATAATAGATAGTACTAATGGAATAGTAAGAATAATAGTTATTATTGTTATAGAAATTATTCTTTACTTTTTATTTTTATTTTTGGAAAGAATGAGAATGAGGACAAGGATCATAAAGTCAGAGTTTGGTGACCAGCAGCAGAGTATCACATAGATAGTGACAGAAGAGACTTACTGTATGATACTATTTATGTATGTATGTATGTATGTGTTATTTATTTATTTATGTATTTATTTATGTATTTATTTATGTACTTATTTATGTATTTATTTATTTATTTATTTTTGTGATACTGGGGACTGAGTCCAAAGGCATCCTACCATTGAGCTATACTCCAAGCCCTATTTTATTTTGAAACAAGGTCTTTCTAAGTTGCTGAGTTTGGCCTTGAACCTGTGATCCTCAATCTCTCAAATACTAGCATTACAGGCATGCACAACTCTACCTGTCTCATACTATTTTATTTGGCTCTTTGTTCATCCTTGAATAAGTTGTAATATGCTGCCCTGACAGGAACAAGAGTGCAGGACTGGGATAGAGAGATTTATGATGTGGTCCATGCTTTTGGATTGTATGGTTGTCTTATCCTATGAAGCCCATAGTTTCTACAATTCTTTCATTTTCAACATTTTGACAGAAGTGGCAAAAATAAGTTTTAAAATATCATCCTATATGTGTATGTAATAAAGATACTATGGTAATTATCCTATGATTATTAAATTTACTGTATCCTTAAACCAGTTCTTGTTTCAAAGCTGTGGGTTCAATAGATACAAGAAGCAAACTGTTTAATGAAATCTAGCACATCACTACCAGCTACCACCTAAAATTACTTATAATTCATGTCCATCAAAAGGGTACTTCAGTAACATTTATATGAACAAATGGCAAGTTGCTGAATATATGTTAGATGTTTAACATTCTAAAATGTGTCTGAATATGAGTCTCAAAATTATTTAATCTTTTTCTTGAGATTTATTTGTGAGAATATCAACATTTTAATTACCTCTTAAATAAAAGGAGTTCTTAAGTGCCTTCTAGAAGAAATGGAATCAGATGGTAGAATCTTTATTTCAAAAATAAATAAACATGAAAATTAAAGGCACCCAGACTACCACAAAGACATTATTCTAAACTCTTTGGGAATGTTGAATGAAAAGAGAAAATAAAACATGGGTATTATTTTTAGAACTAGTATTCTGATAGATTAAAAACTATGTACAAGAGGAAGTCTGTGAAGATTTCGTTCAAAGTTCCATTATCATGAGTTGTGTATTTTTGTACACCTCATACCAGGATGTTGAGAAAATATCATTTGGTGTACTGGTTCTGAATCAATTGGAGACCAACATAAGCTTGTAAAAACATTTTTTTTAAAACAAGAATTCTAAAACCAAACATATGAACACATGCACACACACACTCATTCACAAACACATGAGCACACACACACACACACACACACACATGCACATATGCACACTACTTTCTATTTTATTTTTTATTTATTTCTTTATTTATTGTGGTACTGGGGATTGAACTCAGGGGCATTCTACCTCTGAGCTATACCCCCAGCCCTATTTTTTCTTCTTTATTTTGAAACAGGGTCTCACTAAGTTGCAGAATGCCTCATTAGGTAGCTGAGGCTTGCCTCCAACCCGGATCCTCCGGTCTCAGCCTCCCAAATGCTGGTATTACAAGCATGTGCCACCATTCCCGTCTTTTAATTTATTTTTAAAAAGAATACTTTTAATACCAAAAAAATAGAAAGAATAGGACTGCAGATTAAAGCATGTATCTCTCTCAGTGTACGAATTTCAAACCTTAAATTGGAATAGCAATATCAGAAATCCAGAAAGTATTTATTAAAAACAATTTCAACACAACTTGTATTCATATACTAAGCTTCAGAGATTTGATAGCAAATGTCAAGTTTGTGAAGGACATCTGGCATCTGGTTTTATGAAAAACTTTGCTGTAGTGATTTTATATTTTTCATTTTGACAAGAGTCCAGTGAAACATTACCACCAACAGCAAAGAGCTTCTGGTATCTGAACCTGTGGATTGCAAAGAGAACATTTTTCCAAATTGCTGAATTAGATATACTGATAGAACCTAAAATAGGTATGCAATAAAATAAACATATGACTGGGAAATTGAAGGACTGTATCTATTTTCAAAGTCAACTCATTTCTCTTCATTTAACAGAGCTTTTCTTATTTCATATTCAGTCCTGTCTTAAATATACAAGATGGTCTTATTCGTTTATTAAAATAATTCCTGTACATTGAAACATATTATTACAAACTGAAAAAATTACATTTCCCTTAATTATAGGTGTTCTTTTCTGTAAAGTATATTTTTACAAACTAGTGTGCATATTTTTCAAATACAGAAAAACTTTCCTTACATTTTCTCTATATTACTCCAATTTGTTCTGTAACTGAGAAAATAATTAATAACTAATAAATCATAGTGACACGTCGATGAACTTATAGGATAAAATTAAAGTTAGATCTAAACTATGTTTTAAATAATAGGAGAAAAATAACATGAGTCATTTTACTTTCTTAATGATAATGTTCACATTCAATCTTTAACTTTCTGGTAATGTTAAGGAAAGAAAAGAAATATGTTAAATTTAATCACGCACTAGATATTGGATAAATTCTTCATACAATGTCCAATGAGAAAAAGATTTTGAATATGTAGAAACTAATAGAAAAATAAATTAGGTTGAAATTTTAGAAAGATAACTAAGATACTTACATGTAATTTGAAATAGAAAACATATATGCAATTGAAATTATTTGTTTAATTATATTTAACTTTACCCACTAAATAATATCTCATTTTATATTTTGAATTTTTGTTTGTTTGTTTTTGTAAGATAGTGTCTTGCTGTGTTGACAAGGCTAACTTTGAACTGTTGCTCTCAAACACTTTTCTTGCCTCAGCTTCCCCAATATTGGACGATAGGTATGTAGCACCATGTTTCCAGGCTTCATCTCACTTTCATTTTAACTCCTTAAAAATATATCTTCAGTCGGGGGTGGTGGCACACGCTTGTAATCCCAGCATTCGGGAGGCTGAGACTGGAGGATCTAGGTTCGAGACCAGCCTCAACTACCTAGTGAGGCACTCCGCAACTTAGTGAGACCCTGTTTCCAAATAAAGAATAAAAATTAGGGCTGGGGGTGTAGCTCGGAGATAGAATGCCCCTGAGTTCAATCCCCAGTACCTCAAAAAAAAAAAAAAAAGAGTATATCTTCTACTTGTCACAAATTAATAGATTTCTTCAATATATCATCTATATAATTTGGTACATTCTTAAGAAATATCATGTTCAAAGTCAGATATCAACACATATATTATTTATTTGATAATGCCTAGGGCAAAATCAATAGCTGAAATGTTGAGCCAAAGAATATGAAATAAGAAAATGATCCAGAAGCTTTTAATATAAGTTGTTTTTACAAAAGACGGACAATTTAATTCTGAATGATAATGAATTCTGCAGTCTTGAAGTCACATGATTTTATGGGTTGATGTAGATGTCTCATTAAATGAAAAATGTTGCCCTTTACTTAAAGTCATTCCACTTATACCTCAGACTAGATTAAATTTCCCCCTTAGAATCCTAATGAAGATAACATAGCCTTTGCTTTCTTAATTTCTTCCTAAAAAAACTTTATTTTTTTTTGAGAATGAATAAAATGGAGTGATCATCTTTCCACAATCCACTTAAATAAAAGCATTATACGATGGACAGTAAACTCAAATAAATTTACAATATTAGTTAATTAAATGTTCATTTTCTCTCACCTAGTATAATCAGGAATTAATTATTGATAGCAAATGTTCTATTCTAAATAGGCTTTATTTTAAGACACAGTGGAGCTGCTAATAAATGTATCAAATATTCTACCTCATGTTATTTTTCTGGTTTACACAAAATCTCAATGATTTTGACTCTTTGTTGTTTTTCATAAATATTTATGTATATTATCATTTTCCTTGTAAACAGGATTTTTCCTGCCCAAAGGGAGGAAAAACAATTTGTGTGTTAATTTTATCTCACTGGTTTTGTTCAGCTTCAGTAGTTGTGTATATAAAAGAAAAGATTAGATAAAAGGGAATACAAGCAACCCCTGTTGCTAACGTAAAGAATTTTAATTAGCCATGATGATAATTTGCAGCAATTCAGGTATGTATATGCCACCCCCTTGCTCACAGTACCAACCAGCCACTAACTGGTTCCTGTCACTAGTCCTCCAATATTTATTTTGTTTAGATTTTGCTGCCCCCTACAGAATAACCAAAGCATTCATGAGTTTGTAGTGTACTTTAAATTTCAGGATGAAAACATTTCATTTCTTCTTGAGATTCTGGTACAAATAAATCTCAGTAGTAGTTATTATCACTACCATTTGAAATAGTATTACTTGTGACACTGAAACTGAACTAAATCTTCTTAAAATTAAAATTAAAAAAATTCCTTCCAATAATTGTTCCCTCTCTCTTATAGGAAAATAGTAAAATATTTAAATAGAAAGATTGAAATGAATAGCATTTAAAGCTTTTGAATGATAACTTTAGTGTGTAATTATGCAGTATTATGTTTTATTTTGTTTTCTATTTGATAAGAGAAATTTTATTGCCCTGACTGTTGAATAGGTACAATAGTCCATGGGAATGGCAAGGACAAAAAGTGTCTCAGTAAGAAAGATAGTCATTATTCCTTTAAAAGTTACAATCTTTGCCAATACAAGTTAAAGACTTAATACTAATCAATATAAAAAAAGATAGTTCTTCCTTTGAAAATCACATCATTGATTTATCAGTCATCTCTTTTTCTGAAACATTAAGAATGTCAATTTGTTTCTAATGAACTGGTTGCATAAAGTAGAAAAATGTAGGGTTGGTAGCAAAATTTAGGTTAACTACAAAATTATGATTCAGTTTCTTTTGCTGCAATTTTTTTTCATAGAAATGTGCAACATCCATGGTAATAACTGCATAACTGTGATGTACTTTACTTTATGCAATTTATTTGGCCAGCTTCCCTTTCTAGGAAAACACTTACTTATAAAAAAGTAAAAATGTATCAGTTACCAAAGGTGTTATTAACTATTCACAAAGGAAATACCACTGCACGAAAGAGTGGTTGTTAGTGGTGAGGCACTAGCCCATAGTTTCCTTTGGAGGAAACGAAGTCTAGCTAGCTCATGTGGAGGTCTTCAGCTGAAACAATTCTATCATAGAAAATTTCTGGTATGTTATATGAAAAGCAAGTGGGACATTTTAGTAAGAATAATTATTTTTTTCACTTGCCTTTTATAAAGTTAAGATTTAGGAGCAAAATTGTGTCTTTAGTGTGAAGATATTTGAAATAATACCTATTGCAAATGATGAAGATAGTGTGCCCTCCACTTAAATGCAAAGTCAGAGTCAAATGTATGAAAATGGTCATACAAATGTGTAAGTACAAAAAGAATATGGTTTGAGTCTACATTTATTTTTTATCTGCCAGCTAATAACTGGATTTGATTATTTAAGGACAAACACATCCAATGTTCACTTAAATGACACTTTTTATCTCCAAAGACATCAAGATTTTGCATGTTTACAGCCTTAAAAAACATCCTTTTAGCTCCTAATACAGGGTTATCACTGCTAAAAGCCTGTGAAGTAAATTACTACTCTCTATCTTAATTTTAAGTGACATTTCTTTTTCAAAATGAAAGGAGCATAACAAATAAAGTCTATATAATTTATACTAAAGCAACATGGTTTTGAAACTGAAATATTTTAATAAGTCCTTTACATTTTAAAATATATTTCTCAATTTCTACAATGAAAATAGAAAATAATATCTTGGTAAAATTTTACATAAATCTTATTAAATTCTTTCACACCTCTAAAAGCATGAACTGTACTTTCTTTATAAATATACATTTTCAAGTAAAATATTATATAATAAAATATTAGAAGAATATTACCCAGTGAAATATATTATATTTAATTTAACTGCAATGTTAACATACAATATTAAGTGACATTAATTATAATTCTTTAAAAGTCAAATAAGAATCTATACTAGCCAGCGTGGTGGCGCACGCTTGTAATCTCGCAACTTAGCATTCGGGAGGCTGAGACTGGAGGATCCGGGTTCACGGCCAGCCTCAGCTACCTAGTGAGGCACTCTGCAACTTAGCGAGACCCGGTTTCAAAATAAAGAATAAAAAAATAGGGCCGGGGGGTGTAGCTCGGAGGTAGAATGCCCCTGAGTTCAATCCCCAGTACCGCAAAAAAAAAAAAAAAAAAGGAATCTATACTCACCTGAAAACAGACACTGTGTGAAGTGTGCAGCTATAAACATAGATACACATGCGTCAGTCTGATAGTTTGGTTTCCATTCTTTTGGGTAGATACCCAGAAGTGGTATTTCTGGATCATAGGTAGGTTCGTTCCCATTTGTCTGAGGATCCTCCATACTGTTTTCCAAAGTGGTTGCACTAATTTGCAATCCCACCAACAATGTATTAGTGTTCCCATTTCTCCACACCCCCGCCAGCAGTTGTTGTTGTCCGAGTTATTTATGATTGCCATTCTGATTGGAGTTAGGTGAAATATTAAGGTAGTTTTGATTTTCATCTCTCTGATTGCTAATAATGTGGAACATTTCCTCATACATTTATTGGCCATTTGTATTTCTTCTTTTGTGAAGTGTCTATTTAGATACTTTGCCCATTTTATATTGGGTTATTTGTTTTCTTAGCTGAGATTTTCTTGAGTTCTCTGTATATCCTAGATATTAGACCTCCATCAGAAGAGTAGCTGGCAAAAATTTTCTCCCACTCTGTGTACTCTCTGTTGAGGTTCTTGATAGTTTCCTTTGCTGCACAGAAGCTCTTCAGTTTAATGCAATCTCATGTATTGATCTTCCTTTGAGTTGCTTGTGCTTTGGGGGTCTTGTTGAGAACGTTTTTACCTGTGCCTATGTGTTGAAGTGTTGGTCCTATACCCTCTTCAAGTAGCTGCAAGGTCTCTGGCCTAATGTCCAGGTTTTTGATCCACCTTGAGTTGACTCTTCTGCAGGGTGAGAAAGTGGGGTTTATTTTCATTTTCCTGCATATGGTTAGCCAGTTTTGCCAACACCATTTGTTAAAGAGGCCATCTTTTTTTCAGTGTATATTTTTGGCTCCTTTGTCAAAAATCAATTGACTGTAAGTACGTGGGTCTGTTTCTGAGGCTTCTATTCTGCTCCATTGGTCTATGTGTCTGTTTTTTTGTGCCAATACCATGCTGTTTTTATTACTGTGGCTTTTTTAGTAAAGTTTGAAGTCAGGTATTGTGATACCTCCTATTTGGTTCTTGTTGCTAAGGACTACTTTGGCTATCCTGGACTTTTTGTTGTTCCAAATGAATTTAAGGACTGATTTTTCTATGTCTGTGAAGAGTGACCTTGGTAATTTCATGGGTATTGCATTGAATCTGTAGATCATTTTTTGGAGGATGGACATTTTGATGATATTTATTCTGCCTATCCACGAGCATGGAAGATCTTTCCATCTTCTAAAGTCTTCGTCAATTTCTTTTTTTCAACTTTTTATAGTTTTCCTTATAGAGGTCTTTTACTTCTTTGGTTAGGTTTACCCCTAAGTATTTTATTTTGGGGGATTCTTTTGCTCTTAGTCAGATATAGCAATAATCAAATCTTCTTGCAACAGAGTCTCAGTTGCCTCTGGCTCATGAGATGTTAGTGCGGCATATCTTGAGCTGCCATATTCTGATCCTTCAGAGCAAGCTAAGATAGGTCATAGAAACAATGAAACTTAAACAAAGAGCCAACAGTTTTACTAATATTACACAAGTTTGAGCAATATTGTAAATATACTCAGTGGCAATTTCTTGAATTTCAACATTAAATGTTTTAAGTAAACATTTGTCTCATATATTTCAGAGGTCTTAGTGATTCTTTTTATACTTATTGTTAGAATTAAAAATTTTATTTCAAAAATTATTTTCAATTGTTTTTCATTAGCACTGATTTTTAAAATCAACCTTGTAGCCTGAAAACTCTCTAAAATCACTTATTCATTATTATAGTTTTATCTTAATGATTATCTTAAGTTTTCTTGGCAAACAATGTGGTTTGTCGACAAAATTGATTTTCTTCATTTCAAAATTGTATATTTTTATTTATTTTTCTTGCTTTATTGCACTAGCAATGATTATAATGTTAAACAGAAGTGGTTAATGCAGTCATTCTTACATTGTTTTTAATAATACAGGCAAAGTATTTGGTATTTGATCATTAAATATATTTTTTATAAACAAGTTTAAGAGATGGTTGTTATTTCTTATTTTATTGAGAAATTCATCTTAATATATGTGTTGGAATATGTATCACACTTTTTTTGCTATTGAAATTATCAAATGCTGTTTTTATTTTTTTAATCTGTTAACTATTTATTTTGCAGTACCGGGGATTGAACGCCAGGGCATTCTACCTCCAGGGTACACCCCAAGTCCTATTTTTTATTCTTTATTTTGAAACAAGGTCTCCCTAAGTTGCGGAGGACCTCACTAAGTAGCTGAGGCTGGCCGTGAACCCAGATCCTCCAGTCTCAGACTCCCAAGTACTGAGATTACAAGCATACACCACCACACCCGGCTTAATCTGTTAACTTTTAGAAAATCACAATTTATATTATTTTTCTGTGTCCAATTTTTTATATTGTGTTTTACAAATACTTTTTGAATATCAAGTTAAATGTACTGTCTTAATCATTTTAATAGTATTTTATTTATTGTTATATTTCTAACATTTGCACTGATTTTGCTTCTTTTTATTCAGACTGATATTTTTGCTTTGTTTCTGTTGTATACCTTTTTCTTTTCCTGAATTAATTTATATTTTTGTGATTATTATTAAGGTCTTTGATGAGTTAATTTGTTCTTTTTTCCATATTTTAAAGAGTGTAACATTGATTTTTAAATTCTATCTTTTATAATATACATACTTAAAACTATAAATCTTCTCCTAGGAGCCTCATTAGTTTCATTCCATAACATTTTTTTTTTCATGTTGCAATTTTTTACATTTGGATTGATTTTTTTTTTTATTCTCTTGTTTCGTAATTTTTTACTATTGGCTCCAAACTTTGTAGCTACTTTTGCTATTTTTGGACTTAGTTGTATAATTTAGGGAGAACAATTTTAGTTTTAAACTACATCTTATGGTATTAAACTTTGTCTAACAAAATGCCTTCTTGAGGGTTAGTTTGAATGCTCAAGGTACTTGGGATTGTGTTATTTGTTTAGTTTTGAACTCTTGACTCTCAGCTTTGCACAACATCTAGTGTCTCTTTTCAGTCCTCATTTCTGCAGAAGAAAGTTTCTGCTGAGCCTCACCCAAGTATCATATGTGCCTTATATGCTTTTATGACCTAGTCTTCTCCACCAAGGAGTCTTAGTGAATCTCAATGCAGATAGCTTGTGTGTACCCTCTAAGGAGCTCCTTTATCCAGTAATCCTGCTCTGCAAATCTCAGTGTTTCCACCACTTGAAACTCCAATCTCTTTAGCTCTTTAGTTCAGAGAGTTTACCAGTCTTCCTGAGCTCCCACTTTTTTTTTTTTTTGCATGTATGTGTGTGTGTGAGTGGTACTGGGGATTGAGTCAAGGGGGATTATTCCTCCTAGTTATATCCTCAGTTCAATATATATATATATATAGAATATATATTAATATTAATATATATTATATTAAATATATATATTAATATATATATATTAAACAGGGTCTCACAAAATTGCTGAGGGTATCTAAATTGCTGAGGCTGGCCTTGAACCTGTGATCTCCCTGTCTCATTCTTCCAAGTACTAGGATTACAGGTATGCATCGCCACACCCAGCTATCTTCCCTTTCTTTCATGTTCAAAGTGAGAAGTGGTTCATTATTATGAAAAGATTTACCTGATATGTTAGTTTTGCCATACACTTGTTTATAACAGACTGCCAAGTAAAGAATCAATTCCTTTATCATAACTCAAGGAAAAACCCTTGTCTTTTATAAGTAGTAAAATTATAGTATATAACATATTCCTACATCAAGTTATATTGTCTAAATGTAAATGATAATTTTTAAATTCAGCCTAAGTAGTCATTATGAATGGATTTATCACAGTAATTCTTTTGATAAGGCAATGTTACAATGTTTCATTTGAAATTAATGAATATTAATTTATTTAACTCTAGTGACACTAGTTTTAAGTCCTCCTTTGTTTCTTATCAATTGGGTGACCTCAGCTGTGATACTTGACCTCAAAAATTCTTCATCAGAACAATGGCAATAAAGCTAGATGTGATGGAACATGCTTGTAATCCCAGTACTTGGGAAGCTGAGACAGGGAGGATAACAGGTTCTAGCACAGCCTTGACAACATAGTGAGACCCTTAGCAACCTAGTGAGACTCTATTTCAAAATAAAATAGGACAGGGGATGTAGGTCGCAAATAGAAGTCCATGGGTTCAATCCCCAGTATCACAAAAAAAGAAAGAAGAAAAGAGAAAAAATTATGATAAACTGGGCATTTTGGCACATGCCTATAATCTCCAGTACTTTGGAGGCTAAAACAGGAGGGTCACAGATTCAAAGACGGCATGCAGTAACTTAGTGAGACCCTGTTAAAACAAAACAAAACACAAAAAATCTCTCCAGTTTACTCAGGAATAGAGTCCCCCTGGGTCCAATTCCTACTACCACCAAAAAACAAAAAAATAAAGAAAAATGATAGTAATAGTGTAATAGTGTGAGCCTTTTTGTCATCGGATTACATTGATAATTTAAAAAATACAAATAAAATTTTCAATATAATTGTGACTTGCATCTTTCTGATTACTAATCACATTGAACATTGTTTTTCATATATTTATTGGTCATTGTATTTCTTATTTTGAGAGTATTTATTCAGTTCAGTTGCCAATTTTAATTAGGTTATTTGCTTTTTTACTGCTAAGTTTTTAAAGTTTTTTTTGTATATTCTAGATATTAGTCCTCTATCAGAGGAGTAGCTGGCAAAGATTTTATCTCATCCTTTAGGCTCTCTTTCCAGACTCTTGATGGTCTCCTTTCCTGCACAGAAGCTTTTTAATTTAATGCCATACCATTTGTTAATTCTCATTTTTATGGCTTGAGCTTTGTAGGCCTTATTGAGGGAGTCTCTACCATTGTCCACATGTTGCAGAGTTTTCTTATAGTAATTGCAAAACCTCTGGTCTAAATTCTAGGCCTTTTATTAATTTTGACTTGGCTTGTACAGTGTGAAAGATTGAGGTTTAATTGTATTCTTCCACAAAGGGATAACCAGTTTTCCCAACCTCATTTGTTGAAAAGGCTGTCTTTTATCCAGCATATGATTTTGACACCTTTTTCAAAAATCAACTGACTGTGAGTGTGAGGATTTGTTTCTGTACCTTCCATTCTGTTCCATTGGTCTTTGTGGTTTTTTTATGCTGATATCATGCTATTTTTATGACCATAGCTCTATAGTATAATTTGAAATCAGGAATTGTGATGCCTCCAGTATGGTTCTTATTGCCAAGAATTGTTTGGCTCTTCTGCGTCTTTCATTTATTCATATAAATTTTAGAACTTTTAATAGCTCTGTGAAGAATGACATTGGTATTTTGACAAGGATTGTATTGAATCTGTAGACCATTTTTGGTAGGATGGCCATTTTGATACTATTTATTCTGCCTATACAAGGTCATAGGAGTTTATTCTACCTTCTAAGATTTTCTTCAATTACTTTCTTTGGTGTTTTATATTTTTTATTGTACAGGACTTTTGCCTCCTTGGTTTGATTTATTCTGGAGTATTTTATTTTTTGAAGCTATTGTGAATTTCATGTAGCTCCAGTTAGAATGGCAATCATCAGTAATACAAACAATAATGAATGCTGGTGAGGATGTGGGAAAATAAGAACCCTTATACATTGTTGGTGAAACTGCAAATTAGTAACAGCTGCTATGTAAATCAGTGTGGAGATTCCTCAGAAGACTAGGGGTGGAACCACCTATGACAGAGTGATACCACTCCTGGGCATCTTTCCAAAGTAATTGAAGTTAGAATATTATAGCACTATATGCATATTCATGTTTATAGCAGCACAATTTTTAATAGCCAAATTACAGAATTAGCCTGGGTGTCTATCAATATATGAGTGGATTACAAAACTGTGGCATATACATACATGGAATTTTCTCAGCTATATGAAGAACAGAATTATGTCATTTGCAGGAAAATGGATGAGACTACAGAATATTAAGCTAAGTGAGATTAGCCAATTTAAGCAAGTGAAGATTGTAATGTTTTCTCTCATATGTGGAAGCTAGAAAGAAATTGGAAAACAAAAGACACTTCAGATAAAGGAGGAGATTTCTAGTAAAATAGTGGAAGAGGATCAACGAGGCGGGGACTTAATGAATGAAACAGTTAACATAATGCTATGTATATATGCAAAATTATCAATACCAATTTCAATAGCATGCATGGGGAAGGGAAGAAAATAGGATGGAGATTCACAAGCAAGCATTCCAAGTGCTGTGAGCATGTATGTTTCTATCACTGGGAACTTCATTATGATGTATACTTACAATGTACCAATAGTAATAATAAAAACTAAAATATACAATAAACAACAAAATAATAAAGTTACTCTGTTAAAAACAAAAGCATATTAATAAAAACAAAGACCCTAGTGTCATGGTACTTACATATATAAAGAAGACAGACAACAAATAAATCATATGTAACATAATGCTGGTTAATGATAATTACTATAAAGTATCCTATGGTAAAATATCAAATGTTTCTTCTGTGTTGATATTTCCTCAAATATTTTCTAGAGTAATGATCTCTTCCTTGGCTCTGGAATTTTTTTTTATGTATTTAATCATTTACTTGTTGATGTAAGAGATACAGCAAATTTACCATTTTCATAACAGAACTTTTGACTCCCATTAAACCAAAACTAGTTACAATTTCAGCCATACCTATCACTGCACCTCACTCTACCACTCATCCAATTACCCACATCCCAAGCTTCAGAGTCTTCCTTGATTTTTCTTTCCTTACTTCCTTCCTATTAAATATAAATCATCAACATCCTGTCCAATCTAACCCCAAAATATATTACACACTTGCTTACTTTGCTTAATTTCCTCAGTGGTAAATGGGTCAGAATTTCTTATCTTAAGATATCAAATTAGCCTTATAATTGATGTTCATGCCTCTAAACAGAACTTCTTTAATTGTTCTCCTCAGAGCTGCTGCAAGATTTTCTTAAAATGAAAGTCAGATCACATCACTAAGAACCTCCACTTCTGACTCATTGTATGGAGAACTAAAATTACAGTGATATTTATGATCTAACGTGCTACATGATTAGGACTTAGTCTAACATTCTGAATTTAGCCTTCAACATGCCAATTCCAGCTTACTGCTTTCTAGTTGCCCTGGACTCCACCCAGACCTTTTGTGAAGGTGTTCCTGTGTCATGGTGGTGACTGTCCCTGTTCTCCCTGGTCTCTGCCTACAAAGATCTTATTCTAGGTTATTGGATCACTCACCCTTTTCCTTCAGCTCCAGTACATCACAACCTTCTCATATTAAGCACCATTTTCACCTAGGCTTGTCAAATAACTTGTTCAATTATGGGTGAAATTATTATGTTTATATTTTATTTTTTTACATTAATCTCTATTGTCCACTAAAATGTAAGTTCTTAAAAAAGAACCCTAGTTGGATCTTATTTTCTAATATTCCAAATAATGAGTACCAAATAAATATTCATTTACTAAGATTGTACTGGGCCACATATAGTAGCATGGATAGTAGAAAATAGAATGTCTTTTTGACAGAATTTTATGATCAAATATTTATTTATTTATTATTTATTTATTTATTTCGGTACTGGATATTGAACCCAGGGACATTCTACCTCTGAGCTACACTCCCAGCCAGTTTTATATTTTGTTTTGAAGTAGGGACTTGCTAGGTGGCTAAAAGTCTTGCTATGTTGCTGAGGCTGTCCTGGAACCTGAAATCCACCTGTCTCAGCCTCCCAAGTACTGGGATTCCAGGAAAGCACCACTATACCTGTCTTAAGTGTGTTTATATAAAGACCAACATAGTAGAAGCAATAAGGATGCATTTGAGAGATTTAGGCCAGCTTATACAATTCCATTAATAGTGCAAATTATAAATAATAGATATTTGAACTCAGGCAATGGTGGAGAAGAAAGAACAGATTTAAGATATCCTACAATGGTAAGTCAAAGAAACTTCATAATGGATATATCTTAAAATGCTATAAAAACAGAACAACAAGACTGAAGTAAGGATTCCATAACAAATCTCAGCTGCCTAATTTATTTTCCTTGCAACTTCTACAATTGCATTACTGAAAATAGATAGCAAAGTTTGAAATATTGAAAACATTGGTATTGCCTGTATTAAAAGAAGAAGGTATACAAAATGAGTTTTGAGGCATCATGGGCATGCAAGCCATATATCCTGTTAGGCATCTTTGAGAGGCTACTTCAAGAATTCAGTTTGATCTTATTGCAAAAGGTCTAAGTGGAACAGATTGTGGAATTCACTTCCCAAATTAGTATTTTTAACAGTTTTTAAAAGGTTTAGGTCTTTTCTGTTAGATCTAAACATGGTTAATTTTGCAATTCTCATGAAATAGTCTGTTAAAATCTTTTTGTAACACTTCTCATGAAGCTGTTGGTGAGTCTGGGAGTTTGAGAGAACAACTATGAGTTTCATCTGTGTTGTTGGCAAAAGTGAAACATACTCACAGAGCAATAGTGGCTTCTGTAATTTCATGGAGATTCTGTAATTGTGAGGCAGGAGAGAAATGATAAAAGCTAGAACTAAAAAACAAAGAATGGGTATAAGAAATGTTTCTAAGGCAGAAGAGACTGAACTGGGAGCAGATTTTATTAGAGAGAGTAAGGAGAGCAATAATATCTAAAGGAAAAAGTTTATATCATAAACATAAATTTACACACACATGTTTAACATATCTTATAATATATCAAGACAAAATAACTCCCTACCCAATAAAAATCTCACAAAAATTCTGATATAAGAAACAAAATTCTAGAAGAAGAGTATCTATATGCATTCAGCTATTCCTGACAATAACATATCCAACCCAACACACATAAGCATGCAAACAAATGTATTTGCAACTGTGTTGTGTCCCTTATACATATGATAATCAGAGAAAGATTTGCTACAGGTGCAGGAATATGATTGAAAATATTGAATTTCCCATTGTACCTCATCTTTCAGTAAAACAAAAACAATAGTGAGGCAGGGCAGAGGACCTGGGAACAGAGGGATTAGAAAAGGCCATCTGTATCAACTTCTGTGAGGAGGAGGGAGATGAGAGACCAATGGGTGCCAAGAGATCAGGACTCACCAGCTCACAAAATCACAATTCAAATTAAGGCGTGGAATTGGTCAAATAACATTAGTTCAGCCAAACCCAATCCTGACCAATCATAGAAGAGCAGATAGAGAAACTCCCAAGATATTCAGTAGTTACTCTCTTTTGGAGACTTTTCCCTCCCATGTGAGGGAGAGCGTTGTTTTTGTCTTCTGTCTTTCCTTGACTTAAAATAAATGCTCTCATTTCTACACCCTTGGTTAGTCCTGGGACTGCATTCATTGAAATCCACTAGACAAGAACCCTATTTGTTACTGCTATTGAGACACCCGTTTCAATAGCAGTAACAAAATAAATCTACCTTTCTGGTATTTTGAGAAAAATCTTAGAAGTCAGAAAAATTATCCTAAATTTTGAGAAAAAAAAAATCCTAGTTTCTTCTTGCATCCTTCCTATGTCTTAGATCCTGATCACTGTTTATTTTCTTAAAATTTTCCCTAACAAAAATCATTGAAATTATTATCATTTTTTGCATTTGATTTTAAAGAGCAATAAATTATTTAAAATAAAAGATATAAGCAGCAATCAGTAGAAAATGTAACTGTACTAGCAAATAAAATAGAATAGATATGAACTACTAAATTTGGTAAACTGAATGCTAAATAAATAATAAATGATAATATATAAATAAAGTTACTTAGTGTCATAAAGTTGAGTAAGATGAGAATGAAAAATGATTGGATATCTCAGTAATTTGAAAAAGAGATGAGAAATAAAGAGAATTATTGAGCTCTATCTAGCCAGAATTTTTTAATGACTATTAGATATAAAAGTACCACCTTAAAGTGATTTTTTTCACAAAATATAAATATGTGAGTACTAAGTCTAGTTCTTGACATACATTGTTAATCTTAGTGCCTATGTTCAACATTTAAAAATATACTATGCATTTAAAAGGATAAATGAACTATCACACAAAATGGACTTAATTTGTCTATTTGTTCAATAGCTCAATGCCCTTCTAAACCACTTTTAATTAAGAACATGAAATGACTCATTGAGATTCAACCCTCAAATTGCAGTATGTTGTCAAAAGAAAGTTATCTCAGGCATTGCTACAAAATCTCTTCAAAAAAGCAAAAAAAAAAAAAAAATGGACTTGATAAATTTACTTTAAGGAACTTGGGGAGGGAAAAGCTTCACACTTTAAACAATGAATTCAAAATGGTGCCATTTCTATGTGTTTCATATAGACACGAGTTAAAACTACACATTGCTCTCAGTTTTTTGCCTCTGTGGCAGAAACTGTTGTTTCATATACTCAACACATACCAAATGTCCAAACACCTTTATTTGTTCATATGATAATATATGAGTCAAGCTATTAATTCAATTTTCAATTTACAACTGAAGCAACTGATATTGAGAAGCTAATAGGCTGTCTTAGAATTACTCAGGAAGTTAAAGGTGAATCCAGAAATATAATTGAAAATGCTATGCATACAATATTCATGGCTTAACTGTATAAAAATTACATATATGACTTTCTGAAAACTTTAGATCTCTCAAAATTAACAGAAAATTGCACTGTATTTGGAAAGCAATTTCTTGACATCGACATTCAGCACCTATCATTTTCCCCCTCTGTTGGAAAATCATCTATTAATTTGCCAAATATTCTGCATCTCAGAAAAGTCATGATAACTGATATAAAACTAAGAGAAAGAGAATATAGGATAGAAACATGCAGAATATCACAAAACATACTAAGAGTGAGTATATATAAATTAACAAAATTAGGTTAAAATGAATCATTTTGTCAATTGTATTACTGTAACTCAAAAAGACAGCTTTGCAGGGTTGAGTACTTTTGCATTTTATATCATTTGTGGAAGCAGATCATACTTTCTGGATGGCAAAATCTTTCTGAAAATACTATTAGGATCCATTTTTAAACATTAATTTCCTAAATTCTTTTGTATATTAACTAATCAAGTGATATATACTTACTTAAATGTAAAAACTAACAATAATTAGTACATTTATGGTCTGTCATACTGGCAAAATATTTTTAAAAATTCCAAATTATCTGCATAGTGAAAGATGGTCACTCTCATATACCATTTATGGGAAAATTAATTTTTATGGCATTTGAGGAAATAAACCAACTATGTGAGAATGCTGATGCCAAATGATATCCCTTCTAGAAAACTAATCATGAAATAATATTATCAGGACTTCCGGAGTGGTAGAGGAAGGACTTTGAAAAAAATCTACTCCTGAAGAAAAACAATAAAACTGCTGGAAAATACTATTAAAAAACCAATGTTTTTTGGACTGTGGAGTAATCTTTGAGTAATCTGAAGAGTGTTTACTCCAGAAAAGTGACTAAACTGACAATAACCGGATTTGTGAAAGTTAAACTTGGCAAAGTATCATCCCCTTCTCTGTAGCTTTGAAAGCCAGCAGTCTAGCAGTCTTGCATTCCTGAGAGGAAACAGATTACATTTAGAGCTCTTCCAAGAATCCTACCCTAGATCACTCTCACTATTAGGATATTCCCCACAGCTCTCTGACCAATTCCCAGGAAGCTGCTATTTAACTCACTGGCATCCATCTCCATGGAAAGATTTCCTATCTCTGGAGTATTTGTCAAAAATAGTGGTAAT
Source organism: Graphiurus murinus (assembly GCA_004027655.1). Classification (NCBI taxonomy): domain Eukaryota; kingdom Metazoa; phylum Chordata; class Mammalia; order Rodentia; family Gliridae; genus Graphiurus; species Graphiurus murinus. The sequence goes on along the minus strand of PVLC010010687.1, from coordinate 31,039 downwards.
TGTTTCTCAGAACATCTGCCTAAGGCTTTGATACCAGTTGGTTCAAACAAAATCCTGGACAAAAAAATATAAAAGGGAAGGCTGGAGAATGAGACGTGCAAAGGGAACATTAAAAATCTTCACCAAATTTCTGGTAATCTGAAAGGATGAACACATTTATAGACTCATGGATGTGATCCAGGGAGATGTGAAAAGGTTCCAGTCTCTCTTTGCTGACTGACTTGAGATTCTGAACAAGTAGCAAATGAATGCTAAAGTAGACGTGTAAACTGCCTGAATGCACAGTCTTCACCAACATTCAGAGAGGAATGGGTGAAGGGCAGAAGACTTACTGTTGAAGGCATCTATAGACTATGATCAATCATCATCTGATCAATAAGCTAATTGAACACAGACTTACATAGAAACACACAAACAAAATACAGACTTTACAAAATCTGTCCAAGGAAATCACTAAACAAACAAATTTAACAGCAGTAGCAGCAATAACAACAAGTCTAGAGTTTCAGAAATCCCATTTCTAGAGCTATGTAACAACTGAGATTTTATTCTCAATACACCTTAACTTTCCCCCAAACCCTCAGACTCTTGGGCACAACAAAATTTTATGACTCATATCTAAAGAAATAAAATAAAGATACTGTGTAAGAAAATACTCTCTAGGATGGTTGGATGTGCACTAGAGTAAAAACTGTCATATTCTCCCAATTGATAGTCCCTAAACTAAAAAATCTACCTTCATATATACCAACACTAAAGTTGAGACTTATTCCTCCCATGGGTATTTATTTTTTCATGTGTCTTTATAACATGAGATCTTTCACACTCACACACATACACACATTTTTTGCTTAAAAAACAAAAGAGAAAATCATAATTTTCTACTCTAAAATAGGATTAGGCAATAAAATTTAACAGATATGATTGAAAGACAGCAATAAGCAAAGTTAAATTAAAAAGGGATTTTTGTAAAAACTGTTACTACTTAATGAGACATAAACGTGATTAAATTTTTTGGATAAATAATTAGTTTTTGGTAAAGATATATATATATATATAAATGTTATATTATATATTTATATATATAATTATATAATTTTTTTAACAAGGGTGTGTACATCCTCTTAGTGGTCATGATAGCAAATGCTAGTCACTTCTAGAATTGAATAAAGAATATGCCATTACAATGAAAGGGCTTTTTGATTACCTAGCACGATGAAGAACACCCACACATGCATACCGAGGTAAATTTCATTGATATTTCCAAAAGAAAATGATAACCACAATGAAACTTGAAGCTATGAAATACATGAATAATTCTAATTTTTCAAAAAACTAAATAGTAAGGAGGAAATTGAAAGCAATTGATTCAAACAAGTGCAAGATATAGTTAATGATTCCAAGAGGAATATCTCTAAAAATGGAAAAAAATTCCAGGCAATAGATACACATAGATGAGAAATTGGGTTACAGTAGCAATATATCTTCTCTTGTGAAGAGATTAAGAAGACAATAAGAACTACAATTGGGTGTAGAAATCTTAAGTTGTAGAGTCATTGTCATGTTATTGCAAACTGTACATGTTATTACACTAGATGTTTTAAAAGAAAACTTTAGATGAATGAAATTTAGCAGTATTTCAGTAAAGAATTATTTATGTATAGGGCAGCACTCAGAACCAACAGAGGTTCAAAGAGTTCTGGCCAGCAGTATGTATATGAGCTTTTTTTTTTTTTTTTTTTGTGGTACTGGGGATTGAACTCAGGGGCATTCTACCTCAGAGCTATACCCCAAGCCCTATTTTTTATTCTTTATTTTGAAACAGGGTCTCACTAAGTTGCAGAGTGCCTCACTAGGTAGCTGATGCTGGCCGCAAACCCAGATCCTCCGGTCTCAGCCTCCCGAATGCTGGGATTACAAGGGTGCACCACCCTGCCTGCCTATAGTGAGCCTTTATAGGCTGAACACAGAAACAGAGTTCCACTTGATTGGCTATAACTAGCTATCTGCTTTACTTGGTTGGTTGCCTGTGTTTTCCTGAAATGTGCCTGCTTAAGACTAATTAAAACCGTGCCTTTCTGTTATATTCTTAAGTGAGATTTCAGTCTAATTATTTATTAGGTTACAGATTGTTATGAAGAAATTCAAGGTATACAGCAAACCTCAGGGCAGATTTAAGTACATGTATATGTGCAAAAATTCAAATTAAATTTTAATAAGCAAAAATTATACATTAATAATTGAAATTAAATGCTCTCAATTAGCATACATTTTAAATAGGGATGAGATAGAATGAAATATAGCATCATCTCTATGAAATAATGTAAAGTTATTTGTCCAATGTAGAAATAAAACAAGTACAGATTTACATATGAAGAAATGGAACATGCTAAAATCAATCTCTAAAATCAGAAATTCTTAAAACAAGTTGTTTATTATGCACTCATTATGTAGTGGGAAATGGAAATGCAGACTATAATTAGATGTAATCTCTATCTTGTAGGACTTGTAATCAGAAAGAATGAATGCATATTTCAGTATGTCTAACGTGTTTGAACAATTGGATTGTTCAATGCATGTATGAGGCTCAGTGGGTAAAAAAGGAAGGACTAGCCTTTGTGGTTATGGGACAAGGAAAGTTTGTCCAAACACAGGGGAGACACGTATTCACCAGGAATAATGGGTCTATACAAGCCTTTTAGGTAGTAGAAACATCATACAGAGCTTCTCACATAAATGTGTGTACAACAAAATAAGTAATAAGGGATATTATTTGAGACATTTTAAAGTCCAGCAATTTGTGAAAAACTGGTACCAACTTAGGTCAAGGTAAGAGAACATATAGGTGTCTGTTTTCTTATGAGTGAATTTATATGAGTAGAATGGTTGGATTATGGGGCTGGGCAAGTAATTCAGTGTCACAGCACATTATTAAAATGTACAAGGACATGAATTCAATCCCCAGCACAGAACAGAAAAGAAGAAAAGAAATGAAAAGAAAAAGAATGATTGGAATATATATATATATATTCGATGTTTAAAGAATTGGCAAACTCTTTTCCAAAGTGACTGTACCATTTTGAGTTCCTACTATCAGTAGATGAGATTCTTTTTATCATAAATATTTGTCAAAACTTTATATGGTCAGTGGTCAGTATTTTTAATTTGAGAAAGTCTAAGCAGACTGTATTTAATGTTACTGTTCCTCAAGGACAAAGAATGTTGAACATCTTTTAGGTGCTTTTTCCATTCTTATGTCTTTTTTTGTAAAATGTTGGTTGAAATTATTTGTGCCTTCTTCTATCAGGTTATTTTAGTTTTAGAGTTCATTGTATATATTGTATATATGCATTGAAAATGTAGCTTTTCATTTTTCTAAGATTGTCTTCCAAAGGTACACATATTTTTAAATTTCATTTTTTATGATTTAAATTTTATAACTTTATTTTTAGGATAGCTTTGGATTTGCAGAAAAATTGAAAAAATATATCAGAGTAGTTGCATACAACTCAACCTAAGTTAAACTGTTATTAACATCTTTCATAGGTGTACATTTTGTAAAACTAATGGGTTTATATTGACACATTATTATTAAATTCTACTCACATCTCCTTAGTTTTTACCTTTTTGTTGTTTTTGTTATTGCTATTGTTCATGAACCACATCTAAGGTACAGTAAAATGTTTATTTGTCATTTCTTTTTAGGCTACTCTTATCCATGACCATATCTCAGACTTTTATTATTTTTGATAACCTTAATGATTCTGAGGAGTAATTTGCAAGTATTTTGTAGAATTCTCTTCTATTGGAAAGTATCTAACATTTTTTTCAGGTTACCCTAGATTATGAGTTATGGGTCCTGGGGGTGGGATGTCGTGGAGATAAGGTGCATTTTCATCACATCCTATCAAAAGTGCAACATTTTTAATCATTGTGGATAATGACTTTGATCAGCTGGTTGAATTGATGTTTGCCAATATCTCTACATAAAATTACTCTTTCTTGCTTCTTGTTCATACTGTACACTTTGAGAAAAAGTCACTGAAGTTGGTCTGCAATCATATTTCAGCAATGGGTGAATACTTTATGTATTTATATAAGTTTATGATATCAGTGACTTCTATAAGTAAGCTGAACTTGTTGTTTTTCTCTGTATTTGCCCATCTTTCCAGATTTCAGGATGTGTTGCCTTCTAACTTTAGTTTCCAAATAAGTTCAAAGGAAGTTGTTGATTTTAGTTCCTTTAGCTTTTTTTTTTCCTTGTTGTAAGGATGACAGTAATGAGTTTTAATGTCTTTACCTGTTGGAAGCTAAACATGAAGTTAAAAATATTTTAATCCTGATGAACTCCAATTCATCATGCTTTCATTTATTTATTTGTAGTGTTATTTCTAGCATATATTTGTCAAAACCAAAGTCGCAGAGATATTCTATGTTTTTCTCTATCAGCTTTATAATTTTATATCTAACAATTAAGTATGTATGCCTTTTTCATACAATTCTGTCTAAAATTTCTAGGCTTCCTTAGTGTTGAGTCCAGTTATCACAAATGTTACTGCCACTGAATTTTATTTGTTAAAGTAAGTCACAGAAGCCAAGTCTGGGTTTAAGGTTAAAATACTGCACAAGACCTTGAATATAGGAACTTAGAGTTCATTGTGGCACACTAATATAACAACCAACCAGAGTCTACCCTCTTGTCTTGAATGATTTATATTTTTTCCCAAATAAAGAAAAATATGTTCATCCTCCAGGCTGACCCAAAGTCTGATCCCATGATTTATGGTATCATGCTAGAACTTGAGATGGACTATATCACTATCTAAGGCAATTTCAGGAATAGATAAAGTTCCTCAAATATAGCTTTTCTCAATCCGAAGAACAGTGTGCAAAAACAAAACAAAACAAGAAAAAAATCTGTGCTCAACACAGCAATATACAAGGATGAGAGAGGAATAAGCTAACTGCAAAAGACATTGCCTTCAGAAAAACAAGTGGGAGGCTTATAGAAGGCAAACTCCTAGGCATTTAGAATCATCAGTTATGGGTCCTTGATTCAATTTTGCTCCTTGGAAGTGATTCACCATGTGTCTTAGTGATATCCCTTAGTTCTGAGATTTTCCCTCTAATTTTTTCTTCATTTATCATAAAAAAATGTTTTTGTTTGCAATTAAAAATATTTCTTCACCTGTCTTGCCCATAGTTTTGGAATCCAGTGATTTTTTTTAAATTTTGAAATGAATGTATCCTTTATAGTTCAAGTGATACAATTACTTTTAAAATTTTGTAGGCTTCCTATGTATTTGATTATAAGTGACTCCGATAAGAAAGAAAGAAAACACAGTTACTATCTACTTCAGCCTGTTGGTCAGGGCACTGTGGACCAACACACCAGAGTTAGTAGAAAGTCTCTTATAGTGTTTCTGACATATTCATGTTCTAAGACATATTCTTAATATAATTCTGAGATACTCTGAAGTCTTTTTCTCTCATGGAGAGGATCTATAAGGCAACTCTTTAATACATTCTGATATCTGAACAAACAATCTTGGATTTCCTTGACCTCAAGATCATATTTAACTGGGAGTGTCCTGATTCTGATCTTTGCCCTGAGGCGATTTTTTATTTGGGAATCTTTTTTTCTGAGAGACATTGTGTATGAGAAATAATGTTACTTTCCAACAGAACAAGTCCTAATTATTTTATGTATTTTTTCTCTACTGTGAAGACTCAACATTTTCTTCTTTAGCTCATTTCTCTTCTCCCATACTTAATTAGAAGCAAATAAAATAAACTATTTGGTAGTTTTACAATCTGCCTGAAAATCTAATAAGCTAAGTACAAAAGTTTGGTAAGTGTCCTGTTGTTTGTGTTTTGCAGAGAATAACATCATTAATTTTACTACCAGTATGTAACTCAAATCTTCTTTTCTCCAGCCTCTCACAATCATTTCCTCCCTGCTTTTTCAGCCTTCACTAAGTCTACTCTTAAAACTTTTGCTAAATACCTGATCTCAAAGTTAAGAATCCACATGTCTTGTAGCAGCATTCTGTTTGATAGCAATTTCTAATTCGGTTAATTTTTGCTTTAAAACAAACCTCTAATATGTATTGCCTTAAGAAAACAATGATCTTGCTGAGCACCATGGTACATGTCCATAAATCACAATCCTTGGGAAGATGAGACAGAAGGATGGCAGGTTCCAGGCCAGTGTGCAGTAACTTAGGGAGACTCTGTTTCAAAATTAAAAGAAGATAGGGCTGAGGGTATAGTTCAGGGGTAGAACACTCCTACGTTCAATCCCCAGGACCACACATGTACACACACACAGAAAAAATCATGATCCTATTTCTTTGGGTCCTTTAATTTGTGCTAGGCTCAACTCCTTGTTCTTCGGCATGTCTTTTTTTTTTTTTTTTTTTTTTCTAGATGGAAATCTTTTTTTTTTTTAATTTTTTTATTGTAGTAATTCGTGCAATATAGCATACATCTTCGGCATGTCTTGTTGGTGGTTATGCAAGCAGCTGCATTTAGCCAGTAGGTGTTGACAATCTTAGTTCAGCTGTGACACTGAGACAGCTGGATGGATTTTTTTTTTTTTTTTCTCCCCATCCAAATCCTTTTTAGGCATCTTTGTCTCAATCTGGTCTCTTCATCTGTTCTTTCAACTTGGAAACTTCATCAGATTAGCTAACATTTGAGCATGGAAAATCAAGGAAATTGGCTGGGCTTCATAGGGCCAGTACTGACACAGCATAGGAGCTATGTTTAGTTGGCTGAAACACATAACTGGTCCATCATATCTTCTAGAGGAAGAATAGGCAGGAATAGTATGTATCTCACTGAAGGTAACTAGTGCAATGGACTAATACAATTATATAACCAGGATAACCAAGAACAATGTCAAAAAAACAAATTACTATGGCATTTGAAAATAATCAAACATTTTCTATAGTTTTTTATGGATGTAGAAGACAATTGAGACTAAAATGGTGTAAATAATCTACAAAAATTATTTACCATTGAAATGCTGTTGCTTTACATTGTAAAAAATCTTTAATAGTACATTTTTAAATAAAAAAAATTTCTAAATTGACCTCTACAAATCCCATTTAGAGTTAATAGTTGCTTTCACAACACAATTACTTTTAGCTACTAAATAATAATTTTAGTGTTCTTCTTGCTCTTTTATTGGCATATTGTGAACAGTTGTTGATTGAAACAGAGATAAGTAAACAAATTAAGCTGTTGTCTGGTAAATAGCAATGAGACATTCACTGTATAAATCTAAAATGAAACAATCAAGTCATTTTGACCTCTAAAATCAGTTGAAACAAACGAAATTAAAATAAACTGTGAATCCTATAAATAAACACATTAATGGCTTGCCTCAGAGTCAACAGGAACATTAAAGATGAATGTCAACACCTGATTATGTATTTCTAAAGTAGAAAGTGGCATCTTATGTTCTGTTGGATAAAACAGTACATTACTCCAATTTTCACAAATATTTTTTAAAGGAGTCATACTGGGTTTACAATGATTTCATAATATTCCATCTTGATTGCATGCTGTGACTTAAATATATGTGTGGGCTAATGGACAAAAAGAGAGAGAGAAAGAGAGGGAAAAATCCCACCACATTATAACTAAAATGCAGAAAAAATGCACAAATATAATTCTGTATTACATTTCCAGTCAACTATTTTTCTTTTATATTTATATAACAAAATGTTCATACTGAGTCTGGATTTTCAGAATTACATATATTGAAGATGCCTTACTCAATCCTGTTTTAGACAATAATAATTTCAGTATTCAAGTAATTAAACTAAAAAATTGACAATATTTTATAAAATATTTTAGCAAGAATCTATGATATATGCTCTAAAATGTAGTTTATTAACAAATATTATGCAAAGTAGCTAATTGCTATTAATTTTAATTCAATAGATCTTTTATCTGAAAATGAGAATCTATCCCTTAATATTGAATTCTCAATGTTTTATGAGTGGACAAAAAATTTATGCATTTATTTATTATTATACTAACAACTGTTTTGCTATGTATGCCATTTTTAAGAGGGATTATTGATAAGTAGTGAAATATTCATGCCTTTTTGGGGGGCTAAGTCAGGAAATTCTACATGATCTTTACATAGGATTGTTTTATAATCAGTGCTTACAATGATAAATTTTAATAATGCTTGCCCATTAGTCATTTAGAGGCTGTCTCATATATCAGATTAACTGTCACAGTATCACAGTGCTTATGTTCAAGTTACCCATACTTAACTTCTTAATGGCCCCAAAGTACAAAGGTAGTGGTACTGGCTATTTTATTATAGTATATTCTTATAATTATTTTATGTTATTGTTGTTATTAACCTCTCACTGTGACTAATTTACAAATTAAGTCTTTATCATAGGTAAGTGTACAGGAAAATCATAGTATATATAGGAGTTGGTACTATCCATAGTTTCAGTAATTACACTGGAATTCTAGGAACATAACCCCTGCAGATAAGGGGGGATATGAAATGCTATTCCTGTCACCACCATTGCATCAATGTTCTTCATCCCAGACACAGCAGTTAGTTCCAGCAATGAAAGGTGATTTCAGCAGTGGCACATCCTTCTTAGAGGTCTGATCTTCAGCTTTGTGGAATCCTAGTCCTCTTTTTCTCTTTCACCTAACAAAGCACTTCCTTGAGGTGCTGCTTCTATGATATCACAGTGTTCTCTTTTGCCTTTTCGTTTTCTTTTTTCTTTTTTTTTTTTCTTTTTTGCCAGCAATTCTCCATATTGAATCCTCTCTTCTGAAATAAGTGGTGTGGTTTCTGAATGTTAACTGAAAATAAGTTCATTTTCATGGATATTAATGAAGTAGAATCATGATATAGCATGGGACAATATAGGGTTTATTGATAGATATTTAAAGCATTTCCAGCAAGAAAAGATTAAATCAGGTGCCTAGGAATCTCTTTTACAAACTTTTGCTGTGGAAGAACTACTTTTTATCTTCTGGTGTATGACGATTTCAAAGGAGGAATCTAAAGATCATATTAAAGATCTAAAGAACTTCAAGGACTCTCCTGAGAGTCCTATAAAACTTTCCTCTCTGCTCTTTCTGCCTCACACTAACACAGACGTGCATACTGTACACTCTTTAAAATAGTGTCACTCTTTATGTTGTCTTTAGTAGTTATCCAAAATAGTCTTTAATGAGAAAATTTCTTCATTATAGTCTCCATTTTTTGTAAATAGTCCTCTGCTTTCTTCTAAGAAATGAAGTTCAAATGCAGAGATCAATCTACTGCTATTCCAATAACTCTGAAGAGTTGCAATGTTAACTCATGGTAGATAAAATGTTCAAGTAGTCTAAATGTCCATTGAAGAATGAATGGATAAAAAATAAATGTGGTGTATACATGCAATGGAATATTTTTCAACATTAAAGAAGTAGGGAATTATATTATATGTTACAATATGCATGACCTGGAAGCCATTATGCTAAGTGAAATAAAAGAGACACAGGACTATCTATATCATCATAAAAACTACACTATCCAATTTATTGAGGAATATGAAATAGTCAAACTTATATAAGTGAACATTAGAATGACTGTTACCATAGGCTGATGGGAGGACAGAATGAAGGTGTATTGCTCAAAGAGTAAAAAGTTTCAATTATGCAAGATGAGTTTTACAAATTTACTATAAGGCATAATGCCTATAATTAATAATACTGTATTATATACTGAAGAATTTCTAGAGATTAGTTGAGCCTTATGTTAAAAATTTTATCACAAAATTATAATATTGTTTTCTATTTGTTATATTCATTTTTTGTTCTTAATATTATTTTTCTACCTTTCAGAAGTTTTCTGTTTGTTTAGAATTATTTTTTTTGTTAACAAAAAGAACATATATTTAGCTGGGCATGGTGGTACATGCTTGTAATCCCAGCATTTGGGAAGCTGAAACTGGAGGATCCGGATTCGCGGCCAGCCTCAGCTGCCTAGTGAGGCCCTCTGCGACTTAGTAGACCCTGTTTCAAAATAAAGAATAATAAAGAATAAAAATAGGGCTGGGGATGTAGCTCAGAGGTAGAATGCCCCTGAGTTCAATCCCCAGTACTGCCAAAAAAAAAAAAAAAAAAAAAAAAGAACATATATTTATTTTAAAAAATGACAATTTCCAAGACAAAAAAAATATTGCTAAGAAGAGCAGCATTATTTTACATTTATGAAAAATCTCTTTACTGTCTGGCCTAATAGAACACAGCTAGGTCTCATGTGCTTATTTATTCAATCTCTTGCAATATCATATGTCATAGAACCACTAGAAAATTTCTCTAAACACTCAGCAGGATGAAAGCAAAAGGCAAATAACATTTTAGTATTATTATGAAAATTGTTTTGACCTTGAAGACCACTGAAAGTGTTTGGGGATCTCCAAGTCACACCGACTTAGCCCAGTTGTTATTCAGTGTTAATTGTGTATAAATGAATAAAACATACTATCACTGTGATTTACATTACTATGTGAGACTATAATGCACCAATTAAAGTATATAAAATAAATAAAACTAACCCATAGTTACTTATATATAAATATATATCGGGTAGAAATAATAACGTATTTATACATCTGTATTTCTATATTATAAACTGTTACACTAGCAGGGTGTGGTGGTGCACACTCTTCATTCCGGCACTTGGGAAGCTGAGACAGGAGGATCTCAGGTTTGAAGTCAGTCTCAGTAACTTAGTGAGGCCCTCTGCAACCCAGTGGGACCCTGTTTCAAAACAAAAGAATAAAAAATAGGGCTGAGGGTGTAGCTCAGATGCAAAATGCCAATTAGTTCAATCCCCCATACCACAAAAACAAACAAAACTGTTATGCTGCCTGACAAATTCTTTTCTCCCTTCCTTCCCTCCCTCCCTTTCCTTCCTTCCTTCCTTCCTTCCTTCCTTCCTTCCTTCCTTCCTTCCTTCCTTCCTTCCTTCCCCCCTCCCTCCCTCCCTCCCTTCCTCCTTCCTGCCCCTGATTGAACCCAGGGGCATTTTAACTCTGAGCTATAACCCCAGCCCTATTTCTATTCTTTATTTTGAAACAAGGTATCACTAAGTTGCAGAGGACCCCACTAAGTGACTGAGGCTGGGTGCAGTCCTGAGATCCTCCTGTCTGAGCCTCCCGAGCACTGGGCTTACAAGTGTGCACCACTATGCCCAGCTTCTTTTTCTTTTTGAGTACTGAGGATTGAACTCAGAGTCACTTTACCACTGAGCTACACCCCTAGCTCCTTTCATTTTTTATTTTGAGACAGGATCTCACCAAGTTACCCAGGCTGAGCTGAAATTTGTGAATCTCCTGCCTCAGCCTCCCAAGTAGCTGAAATTACAGGTGTGCACTACTGTGTCTGGTGTTATGTGGAGTTTTAGATCTCATTTTGAATTGTCTTTAAAAAAAAAAAAAACTTTTCATATTGTATATTTAGAGGAAGTTACAGAAAAAGTGTACAGAGAAGTTCTGTGCACTCTGCAGCTAGTTTCCTCCAGGGACAATTATCTTAAATAAGTACAATAGAACATGAGCCCTAACCCACAGAGTTTATTCAGGTTTCACTAGCATTGCATGTGTGTAGTTCTAGCATTTGTATCCCACGTGTAGCCTAGTGGAACTCACATCAATATCAAGATGCACAACTGTTCTGTCACTGCAAAGCTCCCTTATGCTGTCCTTTTATAGCCACACTCAACCTCAACTCCTTCTCCAATACTAACCTCTTCAAACCACTAACCTATTTTTACCTCTTTAATTTTGTGATTTCAACAGCATTATATAAGGAGAATTACATAGTATACACCCTTCACTCAGCACAGCTCCCTTCAGATCCATGCAAGCTGCTATGTGTATCAATAGTGTGTTCCTTTTTCACTATTGCCTAATATTCCATGGTATGGATATACCATTATTTATATAATCATTCATCTGTTAAAGAACATTTATATTGTTTCCAGTTTTAGACTATTATAAGTAAGGTTTCTATGAGCATTCATGTACAAGTTTTGTGGAAACTTATAGGGACCCCAGGCTGAACCCTCAACCGTGAGGCCCCGATAAAGACGATGACTGAACGTTGCTGGTTCAAACTTCTCTTTATTATACCTCTCTCTCTCTCTGGGATTGAGGATGCTACCCAAGCAGTAATAGTAATCATTCTCTTAACCCTGACAGTAACCGTCTCTCTAACCGCAATTGCTTCTCTCACCCCACTCTCGTTCTCCATAACCATTCCTCACAATGGTACCTCTCCAACAGACCCCCAACAACCCCTCTCTCCAGCAATCAACCTTCTACCAGCAACTCACCAACCACCAGCAACCAACCAGCCTCCCAGCAACCACACCACCCAGCAACCACTACCCTCATGCGAGAGGTGGAGGCTCTTAAAGCTGCTCAGGGCATGAGTCATGAGGTGCCTCATACAGCTCTCACCTGGGCCGGCCACAAGCCGGGTGTGCTGGTGCATGCGCTCTGGCGTGGCGCAGCCCTAGGATGTTACCACCTGCAGCCGCTTCTGGCACTCTGTCAGGTGCCATCTAGAGGTGGGGTCTTTCCGGCTGGGCTAAGACCCCAACAGAAACTTTTCATGTTTCTGAAATAAATGCCCAAGAGTCATTAGACATGTGTTTACTTTCATGAGAAACTGCTGAACTATTTTCCAGAGTAGCTGCATCATTTTACATTCCCATCAGCAATGTCTGAGTTTACCTATTTCCTTGTGTCTATGCAAGCATTTGGTGTTCAGTATAATTTATATTTTAACTAGTCTCAGTTGACAAATGAGAACATAAGTAGAAGATAGGAAAAAAAATCCATAGGACTGAATAACTACAATAGAGATGCTGATCACTAGAATCTGATTCAAGAAGCTGAAGGTCAATATTTCAGTGTTTCAATATTAAAAATGGAGTCTGCATAAGGATTTTTATGCCATTTATATTTTATATAAACATTAAGTTGAAGAAATTTTTCTTGTTTTTTAGATGAGAAAATCATATTTTTTTTCTTTTCCATTTTTCTTTTCTTTTCTTTTTTTTTTTTTTTTAACAGTGCCAGGGAACAAACCCAGAGCCTCATCTGTGGTAGGTTCTACCACTGAGTCATATCCCCAGCCCAGAAATTTTATTGTTAAGGGATGTTTAATTTTCCCAAAATAATTCTATATTTAATAAAATTGCATGAAGTTGTCCTTTGTTTGAAAACAATAATTTAACTGATTTCTATTTTCTTAAATAATTGGTATTCCACTTGGGAGGCTGAGACAGAAGGATAGCAGGTTTGTGACCAGCCTCAGCAGTTTAGTGAGGTTTTCCACAACTTAGTGAGACCCTGTTTCAAAATAAAAGATTAAAATTGGACTGAATGTGTAGCTCTGAGGTAGAATACGCCTGGATATCATCCCAAGTACCACAAAGAAATAATATTTTAATTCTTATTTTGTTTGTTTCATAAGTGAAACATAACAATTTATTCAACAAAGCATGTGAAAAAAATTAGAGCTAGTATAAAGAGGAAAATTTGCAAAAATCAGAATTATTTCTTATACCAAAATTTTAATGTTTACTTATAATTTATTTCTTTTTTGATTCATAAATCTTCATGTTTGTTAATTACATTGAACATTAATTCACTCAATTAGGGATAATAACGAAAATCTATCCTGACCTTTAGTATATGAACTTTTAGAATTATTTTTCTTAATGAACTGCTTTTATTACAAGCATATGTTTTTTGGATCTGGTGTGGATAGAGTATGGGATTTTTATTATGTTGTCAATGTTTTATTTATTTATTTATTTATTTATTTTGCTGCCATAGAAGCATAAGCTTTGTTTTTTTTTTAATTTTTTTATTGTAGTAATTCGTGCAATATAGCATACATCTTTGTTAAGTACGAGTTGTTGTGTTGTCAATGTTTTATATCACTGTTAAAGAGGAAAATACAATTGTATAAAATAGGCTCCTGAAAATATCTCAATTATTGGTATTTTTCTTGTTTTTTTACACATTTATTTCATAAGCCAGATATAAAACAAACTTGTTTTTTAAAACAAAAAAATAAAAGCTCAGGCAAATAAAATATGATGGTGTCTGATGGTTCTATCAAATCTCTTAAAAGAAATATCAAATCTGATGAAAATTTATATATAGCAATTTAATAACACAGTACAAGTACTTTATAGTAACTTAATACTGTTACTGGACAAGCTATTGTGCTGAATTTGAATATACTCTTATATTACTATGAAATAAAACATAAGATCTACCTTTAGTTTGTTTTTCACATACTTGACCATCTAAGCCTTTATGGCACACAGAATGTTTCATATAATGCCAACATGTGTTATACAGAAAATCTTATAACTAATTAATTTATTTTATTAAATAGCATGCCACTTATTTTATTTTGATGTTATATTAGAAGCTGAAAATATACTGATGTTATTACTTTTTTGAATGAATATACTCATAAAATGATAAAGTGATATATAAGTATGTAGATAAAATATATATGCATATGTATGAATAGATAAATGGCATTATAAATATCTCTCTTGCTATATATAGGTGCTTGTATATATTGATTTTAAGTAATATCTCTATCTTAATATCTAATTTCACAAAAAGGCAACATAATACTGTCCTAGAAGATAAAGAGTACTTATCAATTATTCAAATCCTATATTTACAATTGTATTTCTATTACCTTTTTTATTTCCACTTAAATTATGTATTTCTGGTAATATGGAGAAAAACGTAGGATTTTCTGGCACAAATTATGGTGGTAAAAAAAAATTAAAATGAGTAAAAAATCAACTATATATATATATGTAATGTTATGTTAATTACTTGAGAAAAAAAGTTTATTTATGCTAAACTTTTGGATCATGAAATTATCCAGATATTTTGACATATTTAATATCATTTAAATTTTTGACATATAGCTGGGTATGGTGGTGCACGCTTGTAATCCCAGTCTTGGGAGGCTGAGACAGGAGAATCCGGGTTTGCGGCCAGTCTCAGCTATTTAGTGAGTCCCTTCACAACTTAGCGAGACCCTGTTTCAAAATAAAGAATAAAAAATAGGACTTGGAGTGTAGCTTAGAGGTAGAATGTCCCTGGGTTCAATCCCAGGTATCGCAAAAAAAAAAAAAAAAGAAAATTGACATATGCATTTACTATATAGATTTAACCTTGTTATTACTGCCTGTAGTCTATAGCCATATTGCATTTTGCTAAATTAAAATTATACCTTTTCTAGCTGGGCATTGTGGTGCATACTTGTAATCACAGTATTTGGGAGACTGAAACAGGAGGATCACTGGTTTGTGGCCAGCCTCAGCTACTTAGTGAGGAAGCCTTCTGCCACCTAATGAGATCCGGTTTCAAAATAAAAGAATAAAAAATAGGTCTGGGGGTGTAACTCAGGTAGAATACCCCTGGGATCAATCCCTCAGTACTGCAGTATACATATATATGGATAGATAGATATAGATATATGTGTATATATCTATATATGTGTGTGTGTGTGCCTGTATGTATATACATATATATGTGTGTATGTATGTATATATAAAAATAAATATAGATGTGTATGTATATATAAAATATCTGTACCTGATTTTTTTTTTGAAATTAAAATATCTGTACCTATTTTCTATGACTTTCACTTTAGACTTGCTTATTTTAGGGGAGTTCCGTAATACATACCAAATGTGTCAACTGGGACAGAGATACTAGAAAAACCTGTTAATCAAGCAAAGCTGGGTTTATAAAAATGACTAAAGCAAGGGGAAAAAACAAGTATGACAATCTTAGTTGTTTCTCAAATGAAGTTAAGAAAAATTATTTATTTTATTTTGAGATCTGCACCACATGACTGGAGGATGATTTTTTTTTTCTTTTCTTTTTTTTTTTTTTTTTTTGGACATGACTGATTTGAGAGAAGGATTTAGGACTGGAAAAATTGCATAAAACAATTTTGGAATGCCTTAGATAAGGGTCATTGTGTGAATCTTGATGAGTAAATTGGCATGGAAATAAAACTGTTTGCCTGTATAAGCAATTTGCCTGGATAAATTAGTTTGCAAGATTTCCAGAAGTGAACTGTGAAATTATTTTTTGGTTGGCCATCTCATCTTCTGGGCAAAAAAGATCCTGGAGCCCATGATTAATTATAATGATCCAAGTGGTTTCATTCCGCATTCCAACAGATGACTTATATTGAAGCAAGTGTTCCCCGTTTTCATAATTTTGTTCAGTGATATGATTAAAAGGAAAGTTCCAGATACATTATTCCCATAGAGGCAAGTTGAACTTCTGCTGGGTAGGCAAAGAAACTGAAATATATGTGCATGATCTACGAAAGGTAGGTAACAGGGAAGCTATTACTAGGGCCCTAAATTGTTTGAAACTGGTTCAAGAATAAAGTTTGAGCCAAAATATCATGAAATTCTTACATTCTTGCTTCAGAACCTCTTTGAAGTGGATGTGATATCTATATTCTACACATCTAAGGTGTCCCCCGCCCCTAAGGAACACAATATCCTTGTGGGGGATCTGAGGTGGAATAAGATTGAAAGTGCACATGTCTTCTAGTAGAGCTCTCTCAGTTCTATTCTATCTGTCGTCTTCACCCTTTGGCAGTATAGAATTACTGGATTTTTTTTCAAAAGCATTATAAATTTAATCATCATGTCCCATAAAAATTCTTTACTCCTTATAGTCACTTTATGATGTAACCATTGGTGAATATAATCTCTTTTATGAAATTCAGCCTTAGATTATTTTTTGTAAGAAAATCTTTTCAGCATTTAAGTTTCTCTTTTGGTGATTTCCTTTTATGTCTAACCCTCATATATATTCTTTTTTCAAATTCTGCATTTGTTGTAATTCTCTTGCCACTTATATCTATTCATTGGATGATTAATTCCTTATTAATATACTCTATAGTGAAAATATCATTTTGAGATTACAATTCCTTCATGCTGTAAGGAGCCATTTTGTTTTCAGTTCAATAATTTTAAGCAGTTTTACCTACTTCTTGACTAGAACATTTTTCCTGAATTCTTACCTTTTAGATCCCATGATACTATACTTTTCTGTGGCTTACCATCTATATCACTGACCTCTAATTATAGATCTTCTATTTTTATTCTTCTCTTCCATCAGATTTCTATTTAATGAAGGAATTAAGGGCTTCTTGGGCATTTTCTCAAACTATTTTCATTGCATAAATAAAACTACCCAGGTATTGCATATATTTTATATTAAAACTCACCATTGTGCTCACTTTGGCAGCGCATATACCACAAATGGAATGATATAGAGAAGAATAGCATGGCCCCTACACAATAATGACATGCAAGTTCATGGAGCAATCCATAATTTTCAAGTTCACAGTCATCTTCAGGACCAATGGACTCCTAGTCTGAGCCTAATAAAGACTGTTTATGCCTCAAGAAAAATTACCACTGATTACTAGTTTTTTATGTGTTAAGAACTGGTGAAA
The DNA here is from genome assembly GCA_004027655.1 of Graphiurus murinus. Taxonomy (NCBI): domain Eukaryota; kingdom Metazoa; phylum Chordata; class Mammalia; order Rodentia; family Gliridae; genus Graphiurus; species Graphiurus murinus. Next base: position 13,456 of record PVLC010010687.1, on the reverse strand, counting down.
TTATGATGGGTAATAAATACCTCAATCTCAAAAGATTCTAAAGAAACCAACAAGCAAATAATTAAAATATTCTATAACTAATCTCACAAGTGAGCAATGAGACATTTAGTAGTTTGGAGGGAACACTCAATTTGACAATTGTAGTTTTTATGTGTATTCTAAAATTTTTATAATATCTTATTCAATTTTAAACAATAACAGGCAAAACTCTGCATAATCCTATACTGTTTTTAATAGAATTACAATTCAGTTTTTCTTTTGAACCTTATAATGACCTTATACTATAACCTTATAATTCTAAGTTAAAGGTCAGCATATTTTCTCCTTTGAGAATAACACTTAGACCTATAATATGCACAAAATAGTGTTAAGTGAATTTGCCTCTTGCTTTCCTTTAGTATTTGTTTAGTCTGAAAAGTGAACCTACCTATAGCTACTGCTCTTGTATAAAACTTAAGTGCAACTAGAATTAAAATGTTCTCAAAATGTGAAATAAACTTTCATTTGATTTGATAGTCCTGGAAGTAAAGGTGAAATTACTTGGGCTAACATATATAAAGAATATTAGTAAGTGGATTCTTGTAGACATTATAAAAATTAACCAGTTTATCAGACTTTTCTTCACATATAAACTTAAGATCTTGAATTAGTTTTTATGTGCTTCATGTTTAGAACAGTTTTAGATTCACACAAAACTGAACAAAAGGTACAAATATATCTTCTGCTTGCAAACATGCAGCCTTCCCTCTATTATTATCAACATGCCATACCAGAGTAGAATATTTGTTACAGCTGTTGAATGTACACTGACACATCATTATCACTCAAAGTTTATAGTTGACCCTAGGGTCCTGTCTCGTTGTACATTGTGTGAGTTTGGACAAATTTATAATGACATGTATCCACCACTATAGTATTAGACAGAATAGTTTTACTGTCCTAAAATTTTTCTGTGCTTGTCCTCTTCGCCTATCTCTTCTTTCTACCCAGGGGCAACCACTGTTTTTTGTTTTGTTTTTTTTCAAATTTGTTTGTTTGTTTTACTGTCTCCATAGATTAACCTATTTCGGGATGTCATATAATTCTGATCATGCAGCATGCAGTCTGTTCAGAAGGCTGCTTCCACTTTAGCAGTATGCATTCTGGATTTCTGTTTTCTCCATGACCTTTCATGTCTTGATTGCTCATTTTTTCTAGGATTGAATGATATCACATTATTTGCAGGTACCATATAAGAGCTCTCCTTCCTATAGCTTCAGTTACTGAACACTAATCACATTCTAAAAAGATTAAAGGAAAATTTCTAGACATAAACCATTCATAAGTTTAAATAAATTTTATTATAATAGATTATTGTATTTTATAATTATAATGTATATTTTTTAACTTCTACCTTGTTTACATTGTTTTCTGTTTGTTTGTTTGTTTGTTTTTGCCTTCTGGTATGCCTTGTATTTCATTCTTGATGGCCAAACAAAATATGCTGCATAAAAGGAGCTGCCATAGACAGGTCTTTAGTAGTGTTGTGGAAGGAGTGGGAGGAAAGGAAGCATCCAATGATTATTCACTCCTTAATAATATTGTATCTCTTGATTGTGAACTTCAAAAGTGGTTCTCAGAGAGGGTTGCAGTTGAAACTTTCCATTCCTCAGGTCATTTAGGCCCTGATAAGTCTCCAAATTTTTCAGCTCTGATTATTTTCTCCTGTAGGAAGAACTTATTAAGAAGAAAAGATGCTCTAATGTATTTTTATGTTGGCCATTTCTTCACACCTTGCTCTAAGCATGAAGGGATTTTTCTCCCATGTTCTGTAGACAGAAATCTGGATGAGTTCCTGGAGCTAAAATTTAAACAAGTATATCCATCCCCCATGACTGGGTTCCTCTGGAGTTTTTATTTCTCAAAGATATCCACATTGAGCTTCCAGCTACACATCAATTACAGCTTAGGTATTCCTACCCAGGCATTACTTCCCATGAAGCCTTCTCTTAGTGGGTTTATGTGGGAAACTGTTCTAAGTCTAAAGAATATTGGCTTAAGGATTTATAGCTTTTTTCCTTGCTTTGGCAGAAGACTGCCTTTCTTAAGGGAACTAAAGACAGTGACCTTGATGCCCTTTTGCTACCTAAGCTATTTCCTCCTGTTTTACTACACCTTTTTCTTGCTTTACTTAAAGGTGGAAGACTGCCTCAAGCTGGTTGAAGACAGCAACCTCTGCCACTCTTGCAAAAATTGCCGGAAAACAACTTATCTTCTACAGCATCCCTAACGCAATGCTCTACTCCTTAGCCAGAGAAAATTTATGATTTTATGACCCAGTCTTAATTCTGCAAACCTGCAATAAAAGGAAGAGTTAAGCCTTGTTTGGGGAGTTTGGCTTTCTTGTCTTCTCCCCTCTTATCTCTTCGAGACCAGGAATAAAGTCTCAATAGCATTTATTTCATTATATCGACCCGTGTCCTACTGGTACAGAGCCTGGCAGGTTTATACTCATTAAATGGTGATTCTCTGTATCTGCCTATCTATTTCTCCAATTGGAAGAGAGATTTTGCCTTGATATTTCACTTTTTTCCTGGGTTTAAGACAAATTGTTGACTTTTATTTAAACGTAGATAGGGGTAGTGGACATTTTCTGATATTTATTTTCAGTGCTGGGTTTAGAACCCAGGGCCTCACACATGCTAGGCAAGCTCTCTCCTGCTGAGCAACAACCTTACTCCCAAATTGATTTTGAATTTTTAGTTTATTCAGTTATGTACATGTTGTGAAGATAACATGGTGACTCGAGATTGTTACCTGCCAATCTTAAAAGCATTAACTCTATAAAGTTTTGATCAATATCTGGAGTCTTAGAAACTTCTAATAATGTTATACACATACACACTCTTATTCCCTAGCTAAGTTTGCATGTGCATATCAAGTTATATTGAGAGTAATTAAGTTATCAGCCCAGTGGACAAAATCTGAAAAAGTTCATTGTTGAGCCTTTCTTGATTACATAAGCCTATATCTGTGTCTTTTAACCTATTGTTTGTCATTATCTAGCAACTTTCAAAATACTTGGTAGATGCTATAAAATATTAACAAGTTATGAACATGAAAAAATAATTAAAAATAAAGTAACTAGCCGGGCGTGGTGGCGCACGCTTGTAATCCCAGCATTCGGGAGGCTGAGACCAGAGGATCCGGGTTCGCGGCCAGCCTCAGCTTCCTAGTGAGGCACTCCGCAACTTCGTGAGACCCAGTTTCAAAATAAAGAATAAAAACTAGGGCTGGGGGTGTAGCTCGGAGGTAAAATGCCCCTGAGTTCAATCCCCAGTACCGCAAAAAAAAAAAAAAAATAATAAAAAATAAAGTAACTGCCTAAGTCTAAAAGGAATCAAAGTGAAAATACATATTTGTGTGTTTTTAGTTTTGAAAAAAGTGAATACATGTCTTTAGTTCCATTTGGTAAAATAAATATTACATATGTTATGAAAATATAGGGTCTTTCTTAATGTAACCATAACCTTTTCTGTAGTAGACTTTCATTCTAGAAACAGTGAAGAACCACAATGAATTTCCACTACCAATGATTTTAACATAATTTCAACAATGATGAATCCAAGCTACCAGAGAAGTTTTCTTTGCTAGTAATTGTGATTATAATAAGATTATTTAAATATTTTTTCATGAATGAATTTGAATCACAAATCAAGATAAGAAAAATTCAAAATAATAACACTAACTTTTCTGTACTATAATGAGTTATTCCTTTCTTAGAAAACAAAGTTCCTAAGAGTAAGACAACTTAAAGTCAATTTATTTTAGACCTTGTGAATTCTTAAAGATAACTAATTCCAATAGTTATATAAACTCATGTAAGACAGCCCTGGTTTAGATAGAAGAGGCCAATTTGAGATGGTAATTTCTTTTTCCTCTATCAATGTCATATGCTGTAAGTAGCTCTAAATTACATTTAAACCTAGCTCAGTCATCTAACCAATAAAAGTCATACATTCCATGCTTGGTTGGGAATTATTTCACTTATGTAGAAAGAAAATAAAAGCCAATTTCATAAATGTTAAGGGCTTTAAAAATAACTTATATGTATATATCTGTATTAATCTTATTGTAATAACTTTTCCCTCATCATTTTAAAATTCTTAAGCACAGAGGTATTTATTGAAAATCCAAGAAAAAGTATTATTTGATACTGATTTTTAGGTTGGTTTTGGATACGTTTCTATTATAGAAAACAAAATGATTTTGCTTTCTCCCTTAAATATATCTTTGTAGTAATTGATGAGAACTAACATATTTACTTTTTGAGTCAATCTCATTCAAAGAATTATAAAAGATTGATTACTAATTTTTCACATAACTAGCAGTCAGAGTTCACTCATTACTAAGCATTCCTGAATGATTTGAGGAGACTAACTTCCATAGTAATTCTATGTATACTAATTGTTTCTTCTCCTGCACATCTGTGAGTAATACAGGGAGAGTACAGAAATTCAGCTCTTCATTTATATACCTAATTGTTTAATACATTTTCAGATATTTATCCTTTTCAACCCTTTCACATGTCAATTTACAAGACATAGCATAACTTTTTTTTTTTTTTTTTTTTTTTTGCGGTACTGGGGATTGAACTCAGAGGCATTCTACCTCCGAGCTATACCCCCAGCCCTATTTTTTATTCTTTATTTTGAAACCGGGTCTCACTAAGTTGCGGAGTGCCTCACTTAGGTAGCTGAGGCTGGCCGCGAACCCGGATCCTCCGGTCTCAGCCTCCCAAATGCTGGGATT
>PVLC010010686.1:31132-49703 GCA_004027655.1 Graphiurus murinus | reverse complement strand
GCACGCTTGTAATCCCAGCATTCGGGAGGCTGAGACCGGAGGATCCGGGTTCGCGGCCAGCCTCAGCTACCTAGTGAGGCACTCCGCAACTTAGTGAGACTCGGTTTCAAAATAAAGAATAAAAAAAATAGGGCTGGGGGTATAGCTCAGAGGTAGAATGCCCCTGAGTTCAATCCCCAGTACCGAAAAAAAAAAAAAAGTTGAAGATTTCATGGCTCTAGCGAGACAAGGTGTATTTTCACTAGAATCGCAGATCCTTCCTTGTGCTAAAATTTGTAATGAAATGTCGCAGGGAAAGCTGGGCATGGTAGCACACACTTGTAATCCCAGCATTTGGGAGGCTGAGACCAGAGGATCTGGGTTTGCGGCCAGCCTTAGCTACTTAGTGAAGTCCTCTGCAACTTAGTGAGACCCTGTTTCAAAATAAAGAATAAAAAATAGGGCTGGGGGTGTAGCTCAGAGGTAGAATACCCCTGAGTTCCATCCCCAGTACCACACACACACACAAAAGCAATGTCACAGGGAAATCAAAAGCCCTAACAGAGGTCCTCACTTCTATTGCTAGTGTAACTCTCACTGCTGTTCTAAGTCTCTGTGAGAGCAGTCATCTTGATAAGTGAAGTATTTAGGTCAGTATCTCACAGTTGGTGTAATTCACTGATGACAAGACCCCAAAGTGGGGTTCCCTCGTAGACCAGGAAGATCTTGCAGGTCTCCTGCTCTTACCCCTCGAGCTAGGCCCGGGGGGGGGGGGGGTCCTGCCCTGGCTTGAGAGTGGCCACACCTGAGCTTAATTCTCAACTCCTGAGTCCAAACAGTATCTCACGCAGGGCAGGAGGCTGCGCAGGCACAAACATGCAGGGGGAAGGTTTTCAGAGCAATGGGTTCCTTTCCTGTAGGGAACCAGCACTCCCATGTGTTGGTGCTGCCAGGAAGAGAACAGAACAAAGATGTAGCAGATTCTGTGGAGATGAGATAGCATCTTCCACCTGGCCCGGGTTTCTCAATGTGCAACGTGATTACCCAGCCGGAAGCCCACTGGTACCCTCGTCTCTCCACACTCTTCTCTCTGGAAGACTCCAATAAAACTGCTGCTGCCTGATTTGCAAGAGAAAAAGCAAAATGCAAAATGGAAAGAATTCTCCTGTGGATGCGCGCTGCTTCTCGTGCTCTGAGACATCAGGCTTATGTCATTGGCTGTCACCAGGCACCACCTGCCAGCTTGAGCCCATGCAAGGAAGGCCGAAATGCCTGTGTCACTTGATTAAAACATTCTCAGTCAACATGTCTGGACAAGGATGCACTTATCAAACACCCAGAAATGTTTGTGACCATAGCTACGTGTAGACATAATATTGACCTACTTGTTAACATTGTTCCCAAGCCCCTGCTCCCCTACGCCCATCCTCTTCTGTCTGCTCGTCTTCTCATTCAGTGGCTTGTGTGTTTTAACCTGTTAGTTTTCTGGCTTTAATTCCATCGTTTTCAGGCTTTCAGCTATGCACACATTCCCTTTTGGGCACCTGCAGCTTGCAGGAGTCAGAGCTTATTGTCGTTTCCATCTCTGGCCTTTGATGGCAGCACCAACAGGTGGCTGAGCATGAGGCAATAGCGGTCCCCCTCTCCATCAGCCTGCCACCAACCATCACAGACCAACACCCGAGTTTAGTAAAGGCTGATGCTGTCATCCAGGCCACAGCTATGTCAGGCCTGCTCCGGCCACATCGCTGTCATGCCCTCGTGTGGTGGGTTCCGAAGCTGCCACTGGAGGTGACAAGAGTGTAGGCTGGGGTGAGGGTGCACATTCAGACAGTGCCTGAGGGTAGTGTATGCGTTCCATCTAAGAGGACACAAACTTGAAATACCCAGAGGCATTTTTCCACTAAGAGAAAAGTTTTGGGTGAATCCCTTTGCATCTCAGTTTTCATCTGCAAAATCAGAAATGTGAGCAGGGCATAGTAGTGCACGCTTGTAATCCCAGTAGTTGGGAGGCTGAGACAGAAGGATTGCAGGTTTGCAGCCAGCCTCAGTAACTTAGTGAGACCCTCCGCAACTTAATGAGACCCTGTTTCAAAATTAAAAAATAAAATAGGGCTGGGCATGTAGCTCAGAGGTAGAATGCCCTTGGGTTCAATCCCCAGTACCGCAAAAATAAGTAAATAAATTTAAAAAAATAAATCATGATGGTACTTAATATACTAGGTGAGTCTGAGGATTTCAGGACTTACTTCATGTAAAGCACTTACAGAGAGGCCTGCCTGGTTGGCCCTTAGTACCCTCAGCTCCCCTTATCATCAGTGAATGAATGATTGAAAATTGAATCTTTACAAATGTGTTATAAGTGAAAAATAGACACCTAGATTTAATTATTCAAATAACCACAGAAGTGAAAAACCCCAACTCCTAAATGTGGACATTTTCAGTACGTTCTGTTTGTATTCTACACCATGAAATGCCTTTGTGTTCTCCCCCCAGGACTATACTTTGTTATATGAAGAAGCAAAATATTTTCAGCTTCAGCCAATGTTGCTGGAGATGGAGAGGTGGAAGCAGGACAGAGAGGCCGGCCGCTCTTCCCGGCCCTGTGAGTGCCTGGTGGTGCGCGTGGCCCCCGACCTCGGGGAAAGGATCACGCTCAGCGGGGACAAGTCCTTGATAGAAGAAGTCTTTCCAGAGATCGGCGACGTGATGTGCAACTCCGTCAACGCAGGCTGGAATCACGACTCAACGCACGTCATCAGGTTTCCACTCAACGGCTACTGTCACCTCAACTCAGTCCAGGTATGACATCACATGCCGCACCTCACCCAGTGACACTTTCTACCTCTGGTCTACACCCTCAGCCCTTTTTATTATTTATTTGAAACAGGTCTCAGTACATTGCTGAGGCTGTCCCCAAACCAGTGATCCTCCCAAGTACTGGAATTACAGGCCTCCCAGCCTCCGAAGTACTGGGATTACAGGCGTGCGCCACTGTGCCCACTCGGTCAGTCCACAAATCTTTCCTGAGCACCTACTATGCCCTAGGTGCTGGTATGAGCCCTGGAGGATATCTGGGGTGGAATATTCCAGGCAGAGGGATCAGCAAATTCTGAAGTCCCCAAAGTGGGAGTGTGCTTGGCGTGTTGAAGATACCAGGAAAGCCAGTATGGCTTGAGTAAATAAAGTACAGCAGAGCAAGTGAGTGGCTGCTAGGATGCGAGGCCAGGGGCCCCGGGACAAGTGAGCCTCCTGGAGAGCGGTGAGCCTCCTGGAGAGCGGTGAGCCGCTCAGCCCTGCTCTGCTCTGCTCGCTCTGCAGGCTTTGCTTTGCTTTCTTTAGGTTTGGTTCATTTGCATGTGTGAGTCAAATGGAAAGCCACTGGAAGATTTTGAACAAAAGAGTGACCTTAAGGAACTTGTTTTTTAAAATAAATACTCTGGCAGCAAGTGGAAAACAGTTAAAGCAAGGAGACCAGTTAGCAAGCCACGGTATGAGCAATAGGTGAAAAATAATTTTATTCCAAGTACCTTGAATAGTAACACAGAAACTCAAGATGACCAAGATTTCTTTTCTTTCTTTCTTCTTTTGTACTGGGGATTGAACCCACAGGGCATTCTACCTCTGTGCTATACCCCTATTTTTTTTTATTTTTTGTGGTACTGGGGATTGAACTCAGGGGCGTTCTACCTTCGAGCTATACCCCCAGCCCTATTTTTGATTCTTTATTTTGAAACCGAGTCTCACTAAGTTGCAGAGTGCCTCACTAGGCAGCTGAGGCTGGCCTCGAACCTGGATCCTCCAGTCTCAGCCTCCCAAATGCTGGGATTACAAGCGTGCGCCACCACGCCCGGCCCCCTATTTTTTTTTTTAATAGGTTCTTTTATTTTGAAACAGGTTGATGAGAGTCTCAATACTTGCTGAGGCTGTCCTCAAACCTGTGATCCTCCTGTCACAGCCTCGCAAGTACCCAGATTACAGGCAGGTGCTACCACACCTGGCTCAAGACTAAAATTTTTGACAAAGGATCTGAGGGGTGGAACTACCCTTTTCTGAGTTGGAGGAGATGGGGTGGGGTTCAGAACTGGGGCCTATACCATGTGAGCAGCCACGTGCCTCAGATGCCATGGGTGCCCCTGTCTGCCCTCCTCTGAGCCCTGGCTGGCATGCACACTGTCGTAGAACAAACCTCACAGTCAGCTCCGCCTGCCCCCAACGTCCCTGAGGAAACAGAGGTACAACAGGGCCTGACTGCAGGTCTGTGTGACACAAGACTATTGGAAGGCAGTGGAGAAAGGGGTTGGTTTTTTCTCTTCTTCTTAATTGGAATGGGCCCATGGTTTGTTCGATGTTTAGCCCACACATTCTCTCCCAGAGCTCAAAGACTAGAAGCACTCATAGACCATGCCACCTCTAGAGGATTGTCCCACAAGTATTTGTACTTTTTAAAATTTACAAGCAGCCGGGCGTGGTGGCGCACGCTTGTAATCCCAGCATTCGGGAAGCTGAGACTGGAGGATCCGGGTTCGCGGCCAGCCTCAGCTACCTAGTGAGGCACTCCACAACTTAGTGAGACTTGGTTTCAAAATAAAGAATCAAAAATAGGGCTGGGGGTATAGCTCGGAGGTAAAATGCCCCTGAGTTCAATCCCCGGTACCGCAAAATAAAATAAAATAAAATAAAATTTACAAGCAGATGTCTGAGAGCAGAACACCAAAAACTCTGACAGAAAGTGGCCCGAAGCACACCAAAGGAAGGCACACTCCCTCATGACAGTTCCAGAGGTGACAACCACGTTCTCCCCAATGTGGATGGCGCCCCCTGCAGGTGGGTGGCATTCCTGCACTGCCCTGCAGGGCTTCTGGATGACCTCTGCTGCCTCTAAAAGCATGTAAAGCCCTGAAAGCCTTTTCCCTTCCACATCCCCACACCCTGCCCAGGTGCCCCAAAGAGCCCAGGGAGAGGCAGAGCCTTCAGAAGCAGGTTCCGAAGACCTTGGCCCCACCCTTCAGCCTGTGAACATGTTTCATCATCTCATATGCTTGATGCATTTCCCAGATCAGATGTGGAAATTTCATCTGGATTAACATCATTGTACAACGCAGCCCTGACCCACCCTTGCTTCCTGCTCCACCCACCAAGATAGACACCTGCCCGTAGGCACACAGAGACTTTGGGATAAGGCTTCTGATACCTGAAACTCCATTTAGTAATTTAAACATTCTCAAATGACTGCTAAACCTAAAGAACTTTGCTAGTGATTTGGTGTTTAAAAAGTAATGGTCTGTTGGCTGGGTGTGGTGGCACATGCAGGTTCGAGGTCAGCCTCAGCTACTTAGTAAGACCTTCTGCAACTTAGTGAGACCCTGTTACAAAATAAAGAATAAAAATAGGTCTAGGGGTGTAGCTCAGAGGTAGAATGCCCCTGGGTTCCATCCCCAGTACCAAAAAAAAAAAAAAAAAAAGTAATGGTTTGTTGGACGTGGTAGTGCCTGTAATCCCAATACTTGGGAGGTATTTTGAAACAGGGTCTTTTATTTTGAAACAGCTAGGTTGATGAGAGTCTCACTACTTGCTGAGGCTGTCCTCAAACCTGTGATCCTCCTGTCTCAGCCTCCCAAGGCCTCCCATCTGAGACAGGAGGATCCCAGATCAAAGCCAGCCTCTGCGACTTGGCAAGGCTCTCAGCAACTTTGTAAGACCCTGTTTCCAAATAAAAAATAAAATAGGGCTAGGGTGTAGCTTGATGGTAGAATGCCCCTGGGTTTCATCTCTAGCAACACACACACACATACACATACACACACACACACACACACACACACACACACACACACACACACTAATGGTTTCATAAGCTATTGGCACTTGACCACATCCCAGGTAACACTAGATCATGCCAAATATTTAACATAATATGCATATCAGAACCCCTGGGGAGAAAGGTGCTTAGTTTTATATTAGCAAGTTAGAGGCCATAACAACACTGAAAGGAAAACTGGTATCAGTTGGGTTTATTATTATTCCAGCTTTCTCACCTCTTCTAATTATGGTAAAGGATCCTTTCAGGCACACTGGGATGTCTCCTGCTGATGGGCTACATTCCTGCCCCTGCTGCAGAATTCTCCTTGGCTTGAGCCTTTTTTTTTCAGTACTGGGGATTGAACCCAGGGGCATTCTATCTCCGAGCTACACCCCTAACCTTATTTTTTATACTTTATTTTGAAACAGGGTCTCACTAAGTTGCGGAGGGCCTCACTAAATAGCTGAGGCTGGCCGCGAACCCGGATCCTCTGGTCTCAGTCTCCCAAGTACTGGGATTACAAGCGTGCGCCACCACGCCTGGCTGGCGTGAGCCATTCTGCACCTTTGTATTCACCTACCACCAATGCACATCTTGACTTTGACCTCAGGAATTTTTTTCTTTACTCCATCCTTAGGCTGACTGGCCTGCATGTACATTGTGAATTTTCCTACAGAAACAGAGAGCTGTGTGTAGAATTCATTTTTTTTTATATAATATTTTTATTTATATTTTCGGCATGGATTTTTTATACATTTCTTGAGTACAACAGGGTTACATAGACATTTATGAGATATCAATTATTGTCAGATCACAACAGCACCAGTTCTTCGTTTTACACGTATAGCCCACATTCTTAACATAGCCTGGTAAAGCAAACTTTCTAGAGTCATAAAACCATACTCCTTTAGGGTCATATATTTACTTTCTAAGAAGTAGGAGGGTCTTTCATCTACGCATCCTAGGGGCAATCTCCAGACTTCGAGAAGCCAATGTAGCCATAGCAGAAGAGTCAGTATAATGTAGAATTCATTTTGTTTATGTATTTTGTTCTTATAAGGACTTGTGGTTTTTCTTAATTTAACAGGATTTGAGGTTTAATTTTTAGAAAACTTAATCTCTTGCTTTTCAGTCTTATCTAGTAAGCTATTTTGTAAGAGAGTATATTCTATTCCATATAGAAGTAGGTGGCCAAAAATAATAATTTAAAGAAACCAGGAGCCAGGCATGGTGGCTCATACTTGTAATCGCAGCATTCGGGAGGCTGAGACCGGAGGATCCGGGTTCAAGGCCAGCCTCAACTACCTAGTGAGGTACTCCGCAACTCAGCGAGACCCGGTTTCAAAATAAAGAATAAAAAATAGGGCTGGGGGGCGTAGCTTGGAGGTAGAACGCCCCTGAGTTCAATCCCCAGTACCACAAAAAAATAAAAAATAAAGAAACCAGGAAGGGTTCCTTTTACAATTGATTACACACATTTTGAGTTATGTAGTAACATTTTACTTCATTCCAAAATAAATAAATAAGGCATATATATATATATATATATATATGAATGATTGTGTCCTTCTTTAGAGTGATGTAGACATAATTTAATTCTGTGTAGAACCCTATCAGGGAACATTGCAAGTCTAATATTTGTTGGATCCCTAAAGAAACAGACTGGTCTATATAAGTTCCCTGCACTTTTGCCCATCTGGTAGTTGCAGGCACTGTTCCCCACTTGAGACAAGTAGTGACAAGTGCAAGGATCTTTCTGGCACTGGATATTTAATTTTGAAATTAAATAATAGATCATCTGGCTTATGCCTAGGTGAAGAGTTTGAATGTCTTTAATTTAGATATGTTTTCTACTATAGGACCATTGCATTTTTCTTCCCTCCATGAATGCATGCAAAGCAATAAATCTATTTCAAATGCCACAAACTTGAATATCTGTAGATAATTTGGTGTGGTGGCGCACACCTGCAATCCCAGTACTTGAGAGGCTGAGACAGGAGGATCTCAGGTTTGCAGCCAGCCTCAGCAATTTGTGAGACCCTCTGCAACTTAGTGAGACCGTTTCCAAATAAAAAATAAAATAGGGCTGGGAGTGTCCTTTGAAGGTAGAATGCCTCTGGGTTTAATTCCCAGCAATCCAAAAAAAAAAAAAAAAGAATGAAAGAAACCCTGTAGATAATAAATCTTGACTGTCTTTAGAAGTAAGTTTGTTCTGCTAATGAAATACATCAATCTTCTAAGCTGAAATGTAGATATTAACTTAGTATTGGGAAACTTAAGAGTCCAAATTAATCACTGCCTAAATAAATTCAGATACTACTATCTTTCCATATTCCTTATCATCTTATAGGATATAAGTGGTAGATGAACTTTTTTTTTCTTTTTGTGGTGCTGGGGATTGAATCCAGAGGAATTCTATCTCTGAGCTATACCCCCAGCCCTATTTTATTTTTTAATTTTGAAACAGGGTCTTGCTACATTGCTGAGGGCCTTGCTAAGTTGTTGAGGCTGGCCTTCAACCTACAATCCACCTGTCTTAGCCTCCCAAGTACTAGGATTACAGGTATACACCACCATACCCAGCTGATAAATAAACTTTGAAGTGTGAACACTCATTATTTGTAGAGAAGTCAGCATTGCATATTTAAAAGGGGGGGGGGGATTTGAGCCAAACAGATTAAGCTTAGAAACCCAGTTTTATCACTTACTAACCATGAGCCTTGGTTTCCTCATCTGTAAAATGGGCTTTCCCAGCAGGCTTTGTGACTGGCATGTGTAAAGCAAGCATGCAGAAGCATGTGTTAGGTATTGGAACATCTTTAATCCAGGATTTTCCTTTGAGAGCAGAAGCCTGAAGGGATATAGGGATTGGATACGATGGACCAGAGCCGCACACAGCCTCAAACTTTAAACATCCCTTGGAGTGTTCCTGTGGCCACAACCTTACTCACCCTAACCAGACACTTGTCTTGTTCCTCGCAGGTCTTGGAGAGGTTGCAGCAAAGAGGATTTGAAATCGTCGGCTCCTGTGGGGGAGGTGTGGACTCGTCCCAGTTCAGCGAATATGTCCTTCGGCGGGAACTGAGGCGGACGCCCCGAGTGCCCTCTGTCATCCGGATAAAGCAGGAACCTCTGGACTAAACAGACAGATTTCTTATGCAAAAAAAAAAAAAAAAAAAGAAAACACAACAAATAACGCAATCAGAAAAGGGACATTTATGTGCAGTTGGGACAGCAAACCAAGTTCTGGACCTAAAATTGAATAAAAGACACATTTATATCCAATAGAAATCACACCTGTATTCATATGGGAGCAATTGGAATAGCGATATCTTCAAGGTGTAAAAAATATATATAAATATATATATATATGTCAAAAGGTAGGAAATGCAAAAAAGATTAAAAAAGAAAAAAAGGTGATAGCTGCAGTTGGTGCTGTGATGGCCGTGAAGCGTCCTGGGCCCTGAGGCCTCTGACCAGTAAACAAGCCATGAGCCGAGGACAGTCTCCTTACAGTTGTCGTTGCCAACAGCCATCCAGTCCTTCCTCCTCCTTTGTCGTTCTGTTACTTTTTTCCTTTCCTTTTCTTTTTTTTCTTTTTTTTTTTTTTAAGAAAAACAACAACGAAACACCTTGATGGCATTTCTCTGCGTGTGGAGGTTTCGTGTCTCTTTAGGCGAGGACCAGGCAGGACTTCGGAAGAACTCTCATGAGCACATTGCTTTGGAAGGACTTTAGACATGACATTTTAAATGTAGTTTGTACAGGAGTGACACTTTTTGTCCGCCTCACAGATGTGAACTTTACTTTGTTTTTAAACTGATCAGTTTTGCAAAGGGGCCAGAATTATTACTTGTTAGAGACACTCCAGTTTGAGTCTGCTGCTTTCCTACAATTTTTCAAATTTTATAATGTATTAAATACAATAAACTCTGTTTAAAAAATAAGGTCTGTGTGAAACATACGTGTTGGGGTAAGGCTGGATTAAAATGAAATTTCTCCTTTTTTCTGTGTTGAGCACCAAAGAGAGGCCTTTCAGCTGGGGCCAACTTTGAAGTTAAAACCCACAAAAGGATGGTGATATGGTTCTTGTTCTACACAGTTCTAATTCAGCAAATGTTGTTTCCTGAGCTTTGTTCTTCTACCTTTAAGAACAAGTTAAGCCTTCCTCCTTCTCCTCTCCCTGCTTCTCCTCGTCTTCCTTCTTTGGTGCTGGGGATTAAACTCAGGGCCTACTGCAAGCCAAGCATGCACTCTACCACTGAACCACATCCCCAGCCTAATCTTTCTTCTTCTGACCTTTTCAGTTACACCCAGTTTGGTTATCAAATTTAGTGACTTAGAGCCCTTTATCCTCCCTTGTGATTCTGTGATTCTTACACACGAACTGGTCTTCGCCAGGCTTCTGCCCACAAGATGCCATCAGGGGCCGTGACTGGGCTGGGATGTCCACGGGCTCACCCAGATGGCTGCCAGTTCATACTGGCTGTCGGCCTCCATGTAGTTGGGCCCTCCTCAGCAAGCAGGAGTGTCCTGTGCATAGGGTTCCAGGAAGGAGACGGCGGAAGCCACAGTCCTCTGAAGGACGGCCCCGATCTGCAGGGTGCTTTTATGCTGTATTCTGCTGGCTGAAGGGACACAGAACCAGCCAGCCAAGAGGTGAAACAAAACCCACCTCCTGCCGGGAAAGTAACAAAGCATCTGTGGCCAATGTGAATCTACCATAACACTGTCCAAAAATAAATTCTTGGAAGTAGGGCATTATGGCTTTGGAAGAAGTAGGGGAAACCTCAGGGTGAGAACAATCACTTTGCTATCAGCCAGAACAGGAAGAAGCCTGAGCTTTCAAGTCACTTGGGAATGAAGTCCTCAGCTTTTCCAAGGTATGAGCTACTCTGGTGCCTCTGTCGCCCTCCCTTCGCCTCTCCTTACTTCCTCTTCCTCATTCCAGACACTCAAAATAACCTGGCATGCTGCTAAGATTGACAGGTAAACTATAATGTGTTTCTGCCGCAGAGATGCTCCTGTGGAGACGGGCTATTTCCATCCTGAACTTACTTTCTTTTTTTAAATTAAAAAGTCTGTGCCTGAGGACACCAGTAATGAAAATATCTCTGCCTTCTGAAACTAAACGTCAGCTGTGAGTGGCTCCTACCGCTCCCTGGAACAGAGGCAGCCAGACACTGGCTGTCCTTGCCCTTACTGTCTCGGATGGGGACGGCGGGGGCTGCTCCCCTAGCTGCTGTGTCATCCATATCTTGCTGAAAGGAGAGAGAGAAATTCCTCTAAGATGTTACTAGCAATCCATCCTCATTAAGCAAAATATCACAAAATCAATAAAGCCAGGCCCCGCCTTGGGACTCGGCTGGTTACAGTCTTCAGTGAAGGTTTCCCCAGCATTCCCTGCGTGCAGCAGGTATTGTCCTAGCCAAACGCGCGTGCCCCATGGAATCCTGTGCGTTGACTGTGAGCTCCACCCTGATCCACGTGGCCGTGCCCGTTCATACAACTACAACCCAACTGCACGTTCCTTCTACGTAAACTCCAATCCAACTCAACGGAGCAAACACTTCACTTGTAATTTTCACAGTTTTTAGGAAGAGAATTTTTCAGATAACAAAATACTTCAGGAAAAAGTTGTCAAACTATAATTGAGTCACAATCTTATTTCTTACTTCTTTTATTATCCAATACACACTTTATATTTAAGCTTTATATCTGCGTGTGTGTGTGTGTGTGTGTGTGTGTGTGTGTGTTTTACTGGGAATTGAACCCACTGGCATTCTACCTCTGAGCTACACTTCCCAGACCAATTTTATTTATATATATATATATATATATATATATATATATATATATAATTTTATTTACATATATATATTAAATAGGGTCTTACTAGGTTGTTGAGAGTCTCACTACTTGCTGAGGCTGTTTCCAAACCTGCAATCCTCCTGTCAGCACCACCATGCCCAGCTTAAGCTTCATATCTCAATGAGAATCTTTATAATTGCCCCCTATCCCGGCAGATCTGATCAAGGATACTGCATTATATGTATTCATAATGTCTCTTTAGGCTGGGTATGGTGGCTGAACACCTGTAATCTCAGTACTTGGGAGACTGAGACAGGAGGATCGAAGATTTGAGGCCAGCAATTTGACAAGGCCCTCAGCAACTTAGTGAGACCCTGTTTCTTTCTTTCTTTCTTTTTTTTTTTTTTTTTTTTTTTTGCAGTACTGGGGATTGAACTCAGGGGTATTCTACCTCCGAGCTATACCCCCAGCCCTATTTTTTTTATTCTTTATTTTGAAACCGAGTCTCACTAAGTTTCGCAGTGCCTCACTAGGTAGCTGAGGCTGGCCGCGAACCCGGATCCTCCGGTCTCAGCCTCCCGAATGCTGGGATTACAAGCGTGCACCACCACGCCCGCCTCCCTGTTTCAAAATTAATAAATTAAATAGAGCTGGAGGTATAGCTCAGAAATAGAATGCCCCAGTTCAGGGCTTACAAGCATGTGCCACCACGCCCAGCTTTAGATTTCTTTAATTTAGAAAAATTTCCCTCCAATTTGTACTTATTCGAAAAGTCCAGGTCAATTGTTCCACACATCATTGTACAATTTGGAGTTGTCTTGTAGAGTCAAGTTAAACTTTTCCTTTTTTGCAAGAACACTACCTCAGTGATGGCGATGGCCGTCCTCCCGCTGCATCACAGCACAAGGATCCGCTTGGCCCACACTGATGCGGCAATTTTGGCCTCTCGGTTGAAGTGACAACAATCACACTTCTTCAATGTAACCGTACTTTTTCTTTTCATAATTAATGAGACTACAAGTATTCTTTTCTCCTCCCACTCTCACCATTCATTGGTAATCTTTTCTTGAAATAAGTATTATTTTAATACTTAAAAATTATAAAAGTAAGCCGGGCGTGGTGGCGCACGCTTGTAATCCCAGCATTCGGGAGGCTGAGACCAGAGGATCTGGGTTCGCGGCCAGCCTCAGCTACCTAGTGAGGCACTCCGCAACTTAGTGAGACTCGGTTTCAAAATAAAGAATAAAAAATAGGGCTGGGGTGTAGCTCGGAGGTAGAATGCCCCTGAGTTCAATCCCCAGTACTGCAAAAAAAAAAAAAAAAATTATAAAAGTATGCATCTTTTAAAGGTACACTTGATTTAAAGCAGACAACCCACAACCTTGAGACTGTTCATTTCTAAGAACCACTTTAGAAAAATAGAATAGAGCAAGCTACTTCTAAACTGGTTTCTCAATATTAGGTGAGTTTCTACATAGCAATGATAATAGTCACCCATTTGGCATTTGCTGTATGCCAGGCACTGAACTAAGCACTTAATCCACATTAACTCATTTTTTTTATGACCAGACTGGGGTCATATTATCCCTGTTTCTCCTCTGTCTCTGTCTCTATCTGTCTCTCTCTCTCGTGTGTGTGTGTGTGTGTGTGTGTGTGTGTGTGTGTGTGTGTGTGTGTGTCACTAGGGATGGAACCCAGAGGCATTCTACCTTTGAGCTACACCTCCAGCCTGATTTTATTTCTTATTTGGAAACAGGGTCTTACCAGGTTGATAAATCTCACTACTTGCTGAGGCTGTCCTCAAACCTGTGATACTCCTGTCTCAGCCTCCTAAGTGCAGGGAGTATAGGTATGTGCCACTACGCTCAGCTCTCCATTTTTTCCTTTAAAGTAAATAAGATTCTGAGATGTCAAGTAAATAATATGATTAAGGGTAATGCTTAGTGGGACATGGTGGTACACTATTGTAATCCCAGTACTAGGGAGGCTTGACAGGAGGATTCCAGGTTTGCAGTCACTTAGTGAAGCCCTCTGCAACTTAGTGAGACCCTATTTCAAAATAATAGGGCTAGGGATATAACTCAGAGGTAGAATGCCGTTGGGTTCAATCTTCAGTACTACACCACACACACACACACACACACACACATACACACACACACAGTGTTTTTAGGAGGTCTTTTGAGCAAAAGTAAGTTTCCACTTTATAATAGGAAGAGGAGTAATTACTAATTAATCACATTTCTCCTTAAGGTGAAAATGTACTCCAACAGTTAAACATTTTGAGCATCGCTTACATATATTGGCACTGAGTTTGGATCAGTGATACATCGTGATGCAGTTTCTGCCATGGATTACACATCTAGAGGCAGAAATGAAGGACTGTACATACCTGACTGTAGTCCAAGCATGCGGGATGTGTGTCATTTCATATTTACAAACCAAGGGTTATAGAAGTGCCAAATGATAAGGAGTCACATCTAGTCAGGAGATTAGAAAAGCCTCCTTGGGAGGTGGCACTTGAAAGATGGGGCGACTCTGCAAGGAGGGGTGCAGGGGAGGGCAGAGACTCTGAGCTGGGGGCACAGCAGGGCTGGGTCATGCTGGGGTCCAGTGGGACTGGCTGGGTTTCCCTGGGAATGTAGGACATGTCGGCTCAGAAAGGAAGATGGGATGCACTGGGGCTGAGGGCAGGTGCTGGTCTTGACTGTGGGAAGCCATGAGAGAGTCACAGAAGGCAGCTCCGTGGTATTCACGTAGCAGATCCGCAGGCCTGACTGGTGGGGACAGTCCTCGGTAAGAGGAGCGGTTAAGCATCGTTTCTTCTCTTCTTCCATTCATGATCTACAAAGTGGGCAAAGGACCAACAATTCTTACGATGTATAAGAAAATAAGACACCACCTCGGGTGTCCAAGTGACAAACCCAGATGCCTACGGTGGTCAGGCAGGTCACAAGTTAGCAGGAGGCAGAAAACTGCAGTGCATGTCCACCATTCAAAGAGGCAGCACCCCAGCCCATTAGGTGTGGCAGGAGAACAGGGTCCTGTGTACTTGAATTCATTTTTCTCCAGATTTCTGTGTAAAAATGTCTAGATATGTAAATGAAGAAACTAATTCTTTTTAAATGTACAGGCCATGCCGGGTGTGGTGGCACACGCTTGTAATCCCAGCATTTGGGAGGCTGAGACCGGAGGATCCAGGTTCACAGCCAGCCTCAGTTACCTAGTGAGGCCCTCCGCAACTTAGTGAGACCCTGTTTCAAAATAAAGAATAAAAAATAGGGCTGGGGGTGTAGGTCAGAGGTAGAATGCCCCTGGGTTCAATCCCCAGTAGCTCACACACACACACACACACACACACACACACACACACACACACGTACAGGCCAAGTAAGACATCTGCAGACTAGCAATTTATAACTAAGAGTTATGAAACAATAAAACAATTTTAGGCATTCTAGAAAATTCCATTTAGGCATTCTAGAAAATTCCATTTGGGTGGAATCACATAGTAATAGCAAAAGAACTAACTTGCTTAAGGAGATAACCTGTATATAAAATGAAAACTTGGTGCTATCTTTTAGCCATATCACTATATTTTCTCTCTCTCTCTCTCTCTCTCTCTCTCTCTCTCTCTCTCTCTCTCTCTCGCTGGGGATTGGCCCAGAGACATTCTACCTTCAAGCTACACCCAGTCTGATTTATTTCTTGTTTGGAAACAAGGTCTTCCTAGGTCGACAAGAGTCTCACTACTTGCTGAGGCTGTCCTCGAACCTACGATCCTCCTGTCTTAGCCTCCCAAGTACTGGGATTACAAACATGTGCTACCATGCCTGACTTCGAGCACGCTTTTAGAATAGGCCTTGGTGGGACACTCAAGATGCAGGTGGTATCTCGTACTTTTTGGGTGCCTTGTTGAGTACAGTATTTCCACTTGGAGGAAGCAAGGGGGGCAATAAGCAGGTGTTGGTGGGTGGCATGATTCCGGGAAGAGCTTGCTGATGTTTGACCCAAAGGCCCTCACTCTTTCCTGAGGAAGTAACCCACCAGCTACGAAATTCTTCCACCTCCTCTTTAAAAACTATCAGAGAAGCCAGGTGTGGTGGCACACACCTTGTAATCCCAGTACTTGGGAGCCTGAGACAGGAGGATCGCAGGTTCACAGCCAGCCTCCACAACTTAGCAAGGCCCTCCACAACTTAGTGAAACTCTGTTTCAAAATGAAATAGGGCTGGGGGATGTAGCTTGGAGGTAGAATGCCCTGGGTTCAATCCCTAGTACCCACCCCTCACACACACACATGCACACGGTATCAGAGGATTGTGTGAACAGAAATCAGCGCAGGAAATAATCACGGTAGCATCAACACCTGTAACAATAACTGTCAGTAGGTGTGCAGGAACGCATCTTTCCCTGTATATTCTATTTATTCATTTACTTACTTACTTATTTGTTCATTTATTTATTTGCTTTGAGATGAGGTCTTGCCGTGTTGCCAGGCTGGCCTCGAACTCCTGACTGTATTCAAGTGATCCTCGAATTTGTTTCAAGCTCCCAAGTGCTAGGACTGCAGGCATGTCCTTCTGTATGCTCTAACTCAGTTTCTCTGAAATCTAAAACCTTATTTCAAACCTTCAGAACTTGAAGCGGGAGCCTGGCATGGTGGTGCACGCCTGTAATCCCAATACTTGGGAGGTTGAGACAGTAGGCTAGCAGGTTCAAGAACAGTTTCAGCAAGTAATGAGACTCTCAGCAACCTAGCAAGACCTTGTTTAAGAAAAAAAAAAAAAAATAGGGCTAGGGATGTAGCCCAGAGGTAGAATGCCTTTGGGTTCAGTCCCCAGTATAAACAAACAAACTTGAAGTGACGAATAAATCTATAACCCTGACCTGTACCACAGAACTTCTTTGCTTCTGCTTAGACATATGTTGGAGTCAGAAAGCTCAGTCTAAGCCAGGTGTGGTGGCGCACGCTTGTAATCCCAGCATTCAGGAAGCTGAGACAGGAGGATCCAGGTTCAAGGCCAGCCTCAGCTACCTAGTGAGGCACTCCACAACTTAGTGAGACTCGGTTTCAAAATAAAGAATAAAAAATAGGGCTGGGGTTGTAGTTCGAAGGTAGAATGCCCCTGAGTTCAATCCCCAGTACCACAAAAAAAAAAAAAAAAAAAGAAAGCTCAGTCTAACTGCATTTCCCATGACTCAGCATTCTTCTCTGCCCCGCCCCACCCCCGCCTCCCCTCCCCCTCCCCCTCAGTGTGAATCACAGGGTGCTCCATCTCTCTGCTCAACCGTCTATCAGATTGTGCTTGTCAAGAGAAAGAACAGACAGTCCAGGTATTCAATTATACAGCTGATTAATAGGGCCAAAGGAGCCAGAGAAAGACTTGCTGTGCATTCCATTCGAACTTGGACCTAGACTGGGAAAGCCTGTCCCTTAAGCTGAAGAGCACATCCTTGTCACAGAAGGAGCACATCAGTTGGGAAAGAAGCAAGACCAGTAGACACCGTTGCTTAAGTCCAGTCTGTGGAGGACTTAAAGGATCAGCTAAAGGCCTGCAATGTGGGCAGCCTGATGAAGCTGGACTTTTATCATTAATCATCAGTAATGGGCACCTCAATGGGCAAAGGAAGTGGAGGGAGGCAGATGGCTTATGAGCGCCAACATTTAAATGCTTCATCCATGATTGTTCTTTATTTAAAATGTTTCAGGGCCGGGAATATAGCTCAGTGGTTTAGTACATGGTTAGCATGCATGAGGCCCTGGGTTCAATCCCCACTACCACCAAAAAAAAGAAAAGAAAAAATTTCCTTTAGCCAAGCATGGGTGGCACACACCTGCAATCACAGTACTTGGGAAGCTGCAACAGGAGAATTGCAGGTTCAAAGTCAGCCTTGGCAACTTAGCGAGTTTCTCAGCAACTTTGTGAGAAGCTGTTTCCAAATAAAAAAATAAATAAAATAGCGTTGGAAGTATAGCTCGAAGGTAGCATACCCCTGGGTTCCATCCCCAACACCACAAAAAATAAAATAAAATATTTCATTATTAAAACATTATTCTGCTGGGCTTGGTGCCACATGCCTATAATCCCAGTACTTGGAAGGCTGAGACAGGAGGATCACAGGTTCAAGGACAGCCTCAGGAAGTAGTGAGACTCATCAACCTAGCAAGATCCTGTTTCAAATTAGAAATAAAAAATAGGACTAAGATTGTAACTCGGAGATAGAATGCCCCTGGGTTCAATCTCTAGTACCAAAAACAAGAAGCAAAACATTGTTCTTCTATAAGTCATATTCTCAAATGTTTGGTCTCTTATATATATAAGTACCAGAAATTTTGAAATTCTAAGTAGGTCGCATATTCATGAAAACATTTTAGTTATAGTTCTTACTTTAAGCAGAATAGATGTGTGTTTCTAAAACAGAATGTTGACCTGTATAATCTTTTTCCTACTGCCATTATAATTTCAAAATCAGAGTTATTTTCTCATAGTTCCTAGGTGGGAGGGAGAAAAAATACACACACAATCTCAATCTCTCTTTTCTCTCTCTCCTCTCTCTCTCTCTCTCTCTCTCTCTCTCTCTCTCTCTCTCTCCCTCTCTCTTCTCCTCTCTCTCTTTCTCTCTCCCTCTCTTCTCCTCTCTCTCTCTCTCCCTCTCTCCTCTCTCTCTCTCCTCCTCTCTCTCTCTCCTCTCTCTCCTCTCTCTTCTCTCTTCTCTCTCTCTCCCTCTCCCTCTCTCCTCTCTGTCTCTTCTCTCTCCTCTCTCTTTTCTCTCTTGTCTCTCTCTCCTCTCTCTTTCTCTCTCCTCTTCTCTCTCTTTCTCTTCCCTCTTCTCTCTCTCTCCTCCTCTCTCTCTCTCTCTCCCTCTCTTCTCCTCTCTCTCTCCCTCTCTCCTCTCTCTCTTCTCTCTTCTCTCTCTCCTCTCTCTCTTCTCTCTCTCCTCTCTCTCCTCTCTCTCTCTCTCTCTCTCTCTCTC